>JBBPDA010085907.1:0-12031 GCA_037974385.1 Arnoldichthys spilopterus
ACTGTCTTCATTAGGGCTAATAATGCCATAGGGCTTTTATGATTTTTGCTGATAAATTTATCTTTCGTCACTTTTTTCTTTTTTTTCCATTTGATTTCCACTTACATGCATTTAGTTTAGTTTTAATTCTGCTGTCATCTACAGCTCTGTTGATCGTCCTGGACAAGCTTTTAATGGTTGAAATATGGCTTCAATTTAAAGTGTTCTACACTGTCTGTAAAAAGTACTGGTCAGGCACATTTTTGGTTCATCAAGGTTCTAACAGTGTAAATGGAACAACATGGTCCTTGAGATCAATTCTGTACATTAATTACGTTTTTTTTCTTTTTCCAGGGGAAAGAGACATTTGTACCTTTTCATAATCTAAAGTTTTTAAATATAAAAGTAAACTAGAATGTCTGGGGTCAGGACAGGATGTTTGGAGTCAGCTTATAAAACTGTAATAGAATATGGTACAGTTACTTCCTCTAATTAAAAGTACTGAAGGTGTACCCCTGAGGGTGCCACCCCAATGACATGAGAGATATTTAGTTTTTGTTTAGTACCTTTTTCTTTTCTGAGAATGCATTATCATACTAAGATTATACAATAAGAACTGATTATTTTATGATTTTGTTTGAAGGGCTCATTTCATTCTCACTGCCAATGCATGCTGATTTTATTCCATTACAGCAAAGAGTGAAAAATCCTGTAATGTTATGTAAAAAAACGCCATTACAGTAAAGGGGGACAGTAGCATGTCTTCAGTTTAAACATGAGTCATGCAGTGGAGCCATCCCAGATGTGGGTTTTGGCACAGGTAGCATCTGTGTCATCGCAAGAGGTCGGAGGTCAAATCTGTTCCCAATGTTTGGGACTTTTTCTGCAATGCCACAGAGAGAAAATGAATAGATTTACCTCAGCGGTAGAGCATGCGATACAAGGCATTAATCTTTCTCACGTCTTCGGTTGCTGCTGGAGCCTCGGGGTGAATTGTGTCGCTGCGACAGAGTCATCAAAGGAGCTTCCATGCCACTCTTGCTCTGTCAGAACAGGTAGTCGTGCACAGCTGTGCCACTCACCCTCTATGCTGTTGATACAGTGAGAACTGACACAGTTCAGCTGACAGTGGTCTTGTGACAGGCCAGAAACTGATCATGATGAATTAAGCGGGCCACCTTCAATCGGCCTTGCCATCTGAACCGCTGGCGTTCAGTGGCAGGTATTGTACAGGCTGTCACACAGTTTCAAAAGTGCACCAGATCTGTTCAAAGAGTTGGGCTGTTCTATTGTTGAGAGTTATATAAAGTGTTACAGCTCTGAGGGGAAGAGAAGACTATGTTTTTGTGTGTGAGGGAGAATAGTTGAGGGCTAGGAAGTCCTGTCTTCTATAGAGATATCCTGTAATATGAGATAATGTTGTACAATTAATTTAGATCATAATTCATGGTAACTCTATATTCAGAGTCAATTCAAGTAAGTCAAGTAGAGCTTTATTGTCATCTCAGCCATATACATTAAAGCATACAGTAAGACAAAATAACGTCCGTCAGGACCAAAGGTGCAAGACAGATCTAAAGGGGTAAATGGGGGCGAATAAATAATTGTACACATGTATACATATGGAGATACACATATGCCAGTCAAGAAGAACTTGGGGAGGGATATATAAAGATATATCAGAAATGTGCAAGAAAAACATTTTAACAATGACATTCCTGAATTTCTGCCTGGTCTTATTCACATCTTTCTATGCAGTGCTTTTAACAAGTAAAACATTATAGAAAATAGAAATAAAAATACTTTAAAGTTACTATGTTTTCAAAACATTCATCAAATAACATTCATTCTCAAGCTCTGTATGCATATACCTCTTGGGAATGTAAAAAAATGCTAGCAGTCTAGTTTTAATGAAGCAGAACTGATTATTGACTTGCGCTTCAAATACAGGAAGCTAGTCTCATCAACGGGACTTCATGTAGGATCCATTCCTTTGGATATAGGAGGGAACCTGTTAAAAATCTGCTTTTAACATCTTTTGGTGGATTGTTCCTGCCTATTTCTTGCATTTCAAATAGATATTACTATAAAATTTGATGAAAAAATGTTTCGTTTTCGTTACTGCTGAAGTATTGTCTATTAGCATACCTTAGGAACACCAACCAGAAATCCCTTTAAGCATTAAGATCAATGTGTATGAGCCACATATTCTCTCTCTCTTTCTTTGCTAAAAATGAGAACACTACACTATGCTAGAGTAACAGCCTCTACTCTTCTGAGAAAGCTGCACTAGATGTTGGAACATTGCAATGAGGATTTAATTGCATTCAGCCACAAGTGCATTAGTGATGTGAGCTGCTGATGTTGGATGGTGTTTCATCAATACAAAAATCACTGTTCATATCACTGCTCCAAATTCCAATGCCTGGAGGTTTATGTCCCTATAGCTAAAGCTTGCCTCTGCTGATCATAAACTCATGCAGAACCACGGAAGAGCTTATTTTCTTCTCAGTGATTTTCTATAAAGTTTATGCCCAGTTGAACACCTGGGTCAGTGGTAATAAAGTTCACCAACTACATGGGTTGCTTAGATATTTTGGGGGGAAATGTAGTGTAGGCTATTTTTAGGGTTTTACTGTACATAGTTAGTGTCTTGCTTCTTGTTTCGGTCTTTTTTCTCTACAAAATAAGCTAATTAAGAATTCTTATAGCAACCAATTCAATATTTACCATTTATGCAAAGAATACAAGCCAATGTTCAGTCACTTAAGCATTGCTTCCAACACTTTTAACTTGCATAAATAAAATATCACTCAATGAAATAACAGCATATTTTAATGACTGGACATAAATTATAAAATGGAATTAAATTTTTTACATAAGATAAAACAGTGGATTTGGTAACGTCAATTTAAAAAGACTTTATAATCATCAAAGTAGTTTTATCTAATACCTACAGGCCATTTTGTTCAAGGCCAATGTGAATGTTATTACAAAATGGGTTGGAAACTTTCCAGTCAGCCAAAAGTATTCATAACTTTTTCTCCTAATTCATTTATTTATTTCACCCCAAAAACTGTGGGTTAGATTCCTTTACTATTATGGTTCAGATAAGCTGCAAATGTCTTAGTGCATACTTCCACAATAAAAAAAAATTATGAGTTATTCAGAATGGTTCATTCTATAGAAACTTACCAACTCACTCTACTTTACAGTGTTGGTGATAAGAATCTGGGTAACAATGTCTACAGTGTGATGTTATTTATCTAAAATTATCATTGAACCTATATGTGCCCATAGACTATTTATATATAAATGTAGATAATAATAATAAAAAAAAAATAGAGCAGTGTCTATATGTAAAAGTAAAATGCTTTCTTTGTGTACTATTTTGCTTTACAACACTCTAAATGTATCTGTCTCAGGTAACAGGCAACACATCCATAACCATTTATCCCGACTAATAGAGCAATTAAACACTTTGCACATCTGGTTCCTATTGTCCTTTTTTAAAAGCAGTTCGTCCACAATGAAGCACATCAAATCAATTTTAATGATTTTGTTTATATCTTAACAATTTATATTATTTCTACATTTTAAAACATCAGTACAATTCCCCCCTAACATCTGCAAATTGACCCTTGAAAGGAAAACAATGTAAAAATATATGATTTACAGCTGCTTGCAGTGCCATCTTGAATTTTAGACAGGGCTATATAAACTCAGCGCTGTTATAGACCTAGTATTTACAATGGCTCAAAAGGTTGAAACATGACATGTAAGAACACGGGACCTGTGCCACTTAACCCTGCACCAACTTTCTTTTCTCACAAGAAGATTTATGATGCTCTTTATCTGTTCTTCAACAGTAAGGTCCATTTTCTTTTCATTTGTATTTCCAGACTAACATCTCAGCAGTAGAACAGGACTGGAGGCCCCTGGTGTAGTTCCAGAGGGCACATTGTGTTGCCAATTGCAGACTTCTGTCTGGTTTGCACGTGTGAAGCCTCTCAGTCGCATTGCACTTTGATTTGTATGCCCCTCTAAACAACTTCCCCTCAGTGCTCAGAGTGGAAGACGGCCATATTTCACCTTTCTCCATTATTCATGCTCTGTTTGACTTTTAACGGGGTGCTAAAAAGCTCGGATAAGCAGAGCACTCAGTACAATCCGCTGTGCATAAATTCTTAATGCTTTTTTTAATGAACTCTGCTGCTCCAATATGTATATATAAGCTATATTTTAGTTACAGTTGTAATTAATAGCTTTAAGCTGTTGCATTCAGTACCAGTACAAATATTTAACAGCACCTTTGAATTTGTCCTGCTATACTGTGTGTGTGTGTGTGTATATATAGATATATATATATATATATACACACACACACACAGACATATACAGTATATATAAAAACTATTGCTACCTGATAACTGCCTAGAGAATGTTTTCTAGAAAGTCATTTTCCACTTAAAGTTTTTATTGTAGCACTTCCCTTCTGTATTTTATGAATAAGAGGAATGTCTCAGTGTTCTTTGTAGCACTGTTGTCCTATGCAACGTCAATGTTGATTGTTCTTTTATCTTGGATGTTGCTTTGGATAAATGCATCAGCCAAATGAATCAATGTAAATGTCTTTGAAAGCATCATGACTCATCTGTGCCTTGTGCCTAACTTCTCAGTCCACGAATGCAGAATTTAGCTCATCTACAGTACATAATATTGTGTAAGAATTCAGGGAATCTGGAAATAAATCTAAGTCTGCATAGGGAAAGTTGGGATAACACTGCTGAGAATGTATGTGACCATTAAGTCCTCAGAAGGCATGAGAAACCATCATGTTGCTATGGTAAATAAAGTCACGTGGGCTTGGAACTACTTCAGAAGGTAGTGTCACTTTACACAGACTGCCGCTGCAGAGTTCTCTTGGCCCAAACTCATCTATTTGGATCAAAAGACGAAATGTGGGCTCTGGTCACATGAGTTCGCATTTCGAGTGTTTATGTGAAAAAATTGTGAACAGAGCCAATATGGATTACTCAGACTGTTATCAGCAATAGATGCAAAAGCAAACATCTGTCATGGCATGGGGGGGAATCAGTGCCCACAGCATTTATGACTTGTATATTTGTGAAGGCACCATTGATGTGGAGTCATAATATGCTGGTACCGTCAAGGATATCTCAGCAAAACATTGACAGGCCCTTTCATTCTGTATGCATTACAATAAAATGGCTTGGTAGACAGGTGCTTGACTGTCCTGCCAGCAGTCCATATCTGTCTCCTATTGAAAATTTAGGGTACATCACAAACAGGAGAATCAGTTAGTTTCCACCATGGTACATAGTATCCTCAGTTCCCAAATGATTAAAGAGTGTGATTAAAAAGAAAGATGATTAGTAAACATGCCTCAGTCCCTCTTTTTGTTGTGTGTGTTGCAGACATTAAATTCTAAAGACATATAGGGTGATCCAAGACAACATTGCACATCTTTTTTTCATACTTCTGTCAGTTTAAAGATTCAGTAGAATTAACAAATCACAGATTCTTGTTTACTTCCATTTTCAATATTGTAAAATGTGCCAATTTGTTTCTGGAAATAGAATTTATATATTAGTATCAGATGCAGCAAATTCCTGCAAATGTGACAAACCATGTTCACTAACACATAACACATGCTGGCATATGACTCCTCTGGTGTGTTTATATGTGTGTGACTGCATACTGAAGAGGATCAGGAGAGCTGTCTGGGAAAAAATGTGTGCTTTGTGTTCGTCATTATAAAATATGTCATAAATCTGCTGGAACGATGATCCCTCCTGCTGACCACAGCCAAGTCTGGACGTGTTATGGTCATACATCTCTACTCTACCAGAGACAGAGGGAGGGAGAGAGAGAGAGAGAGAGAGAGAGAGAGAGAGAGAGAGAGAGAGAGAGACGTGCATAAAAAAGCAACTTTGTGTGCCATCAGTGTTTTCAGTTTTTAGGTGCATTTTGATACATATGAATGATTAGCAGGAGGCTGGGAAGAGTCAGAGGATCAGAGCTGCAGGTGATTTTGAGATGACTGAGAAAGCTGTAGAGGATCAGAATTACAGTCTTTTACATTAACTAACAAATGTGCAGTACTTACACTGGAAATGGATCAAACTGCATACTTTATTTGTACTATACACCTTGTAAAATCGCTGATTGCATTTCATTCTGCATTCAGACTTAATTCTCCTATTTCAGCTTCTGTTTTCATTTGTTTCATTTATTTTGGCCATACGTGTTAATTTAATAAAAAAACAATACATTTTTATTTTTAGTTTATAAATGCAAATAAATAAAGAATATATTGCGATCATATGTGTGTATAGTATGTGTGTGTGTGTGTGTGCTTGTATTAGCTTAGCCATTCCCAAAGCTCTCCTTAAGGAAGCTCAGTTTTTACTGTTTTCACTCAGATTCTTATCTAATCAATTCTTCACTCAATTAAACCTGGTGCTGCTGATGGAACTGAACAAACCCACAGCACTGATGCATTGATATCCACTGCAGAGCTGATTAGGATGTTTTATGACTTTTTTTAAGTCTTGCCATGTTTTGCTGTATTTACATTGATTAGTAAGTATTGAAATGTTGTAAAGTGTTTTTTACTAACACAAACACACTTAATGACGTAAAGCCATTTCTGTTGTCCATATTGTAATGCAAGTGACATGGTGGCACAGTGGCATGGCGGTAAGCACTGTTGTTTCACAGCAAGAAGGCCTTTTCTGTGGGGGTTTCTACCCAAGAATGCAAGTTTCTTCCCACAGTCCAAATACATGTGAACTTAGTGAACTGAAGATGCTAAATTGCCCCAAGGTGTGAGGTGTCTGTGTGTCAGCCCTGCAATGGACTGGTGAACTGTTTGAATGAATGAATGAAAGATCTTAGTTTCAAAATTGCAGGGTGATCTTGAGTCAAAAAATTGCATTAAAAAAACAAATAAAACAATTATTAATAATAACAATAACAACAACAACAATAATAAATAATAAATAATAATAATAATAATACATTTACTTTGTAATGCACTTTACATTTGAAATAAATCTCAAAGTGCTAAATAACCATCATTATCAAAAATTATTTAATAATAACTAGGATAATACTTTTTTGTATTGTTATTGATTATCCATCCATCCATCCATCCATCCATTTTCTAAACCACTTTTTCCATTTTGCTGAAAAAAAGCTGTTGCCCATCCCAGCTGACCGTGGGTCTATGGCGGGGTACACCCAGAACAGGAAGCCAACCCATCGCAGGGCAACACATAGATAGACAACCATTCATGCTGTAAGGGGAGCTGAGGCTCCCCCTAGAGGTCGTGAACGGTCAGCCTCTCCCGAATATTAGGATACCACGCCCCTCCCAGGTGGGGCTCATTGGGGACATCAGGATGGGACTTTAAAAGGGACACAGACCAACACATCGTTGCGATGTCTCGTCAGGATTGATTGGATTTTGACTTGTTTTGTATTTTGTATTCCGGATTTTGCCTAACCTCTGACATTTCTGATTGCTGTGTTTTTGACTCTTGCTTCATTTATCTAGACGCTTAGATGTTTTGGCCTGTTCTCCGTATACCTGTTTGCTGTGTTTTTGACCATCTGCCTAGAACCCGACTTTGATTTTGCCTGACCTTTGATATTCCTGTTGGCCATTGTATTTTGACTCCTTTTGAAGACTTCGAGGATTTGTTCTCATTAAAATTTCATCAGACTTACCTGCACTTGTGTCCAAACTTCTGTAGAATCATTACATATGCACATTCACACCTATGGGCAATTTAGAGAATCCAATCAACTAACTGCAGCCTTTGGACTGTGGGAGGAAACCGGAGCACCCAGCGGAAACCCACGCAAACACGGGGAGAGCTTGCAAACTCTGCACAGAAAGGCACCCATGGCCGACCCAGGGATTGAACCCAGGATAGCGCTAACCACTGCAGCACCGTGCTGCCCTATTATTGATTATAATTTTGTATTTTCTTGTTATTATTCACATTTTATCATATTATTTATATAATATACATAATTATGCAATAATACCTCAAATCTTAGTGCTTCCATATAGATAACTGCATGTACATGTGGGGCAAGAAATGTTGGAGGCTTAAGCCCCTGCCTCTTTTTCCCATAGTGGCCATGGGGCCCTTCTAGGTAAAGTTTTTGTTTACATTTTCTTTGAATATTGGTTGCTATAGTTTGTCGGGTTACATTATTGTGATGTCTTGGCACAGCTGTAATGTAGTGTGTGTTTGTTTACCTCTATATCTGTATGGCTGAACATTCGTTCTTCAATGGTGATTATGACACATGCAGTTTTGACTGACAGGTCACATATATGTCCAATACTGTACTTCTTAGGCCTGCAATGCAGTACAGACAACACAGCGTGGCCCCTATGATCAATCAGGCCTTCAATGAACGGAAGCAAAATAAAGAAGCCTACATCCATTACAAGCTGCTTTCATTTAGGTATTGATTCCATAATTAGTTTTCGGACCGTGGGTAAATGATGAGCGCGGATATTAGTGTGGCTATTATGTGCCGCTTTTAATCGATAGGCTACATGGCTAGCCATCTCTCACTACATTCTGTCCAGATAACACTCACGCGGGTTGCCATGGATACGGGGTTTTGAATGTTAAGCAGATAAGTGATTATGAGTGATTTGGAAGAATACTGAGAAAAAAAACTGTAATCTGATATCTTTCCAGGCCTACTCCATTATCTCCATTCATACCGCAAAAGGATTATTACTGTAACATCTCTAAAAAAGTCTACATAAACCACATAATGGGATGTTTTATCACAGAAATATGCCCCCTCTAATACTGCACCAAAATATGTGGTCTTTTACCACAATAAACTCTTAGATAAATCTTATAACATGTTATTACATATTACTTATATAGTAGTTACTGAGAAAAACATAGAGACGACTAGATAATATGAAAACAGACTAACTTTACACTGTTTTCTCCGTGTAACTGACCAGAAAAGACATGTTTGGTGTCTGATATTTGCCCTGGAGCTATAAGGTCAATATAGCCATGAAAAAATGGAATCCTATACCTTAAATTTAGCAGTGTACAAACTGCATGCCACAATAAAAGCTGGTCAGTAGTTTCCATTGCTTGTCAACTGCACTGTAATAAACTTTAGTGTCAAATGTATTTGTCTTTTTAATGTACAGTAATGTATTTGAAATGATTTTACTGATTTTGTATCAGTATTTCTTTTCCCATACCCCTGTATTTCTAATGTGCAGCTCATTCATGCTGTAATGTGCACCCAAATCTGTGTGAGGGTTGCAACATCAGCAGCAACTTTGTCACTGTAGGTTGTCATTGCTTATAAATGTGGGTTAATGTATTGACAGAAAATGCATCATATATGCTCTGAAGTACACACACACACACACACACACACACACACACACACACACACAAAAGCCACATTTATGACAATATCTTTATTGTCCTAATATCAGGCCTTTTAATATATCACCATAATTTGATGAATAATATGTTTCAGAAGGAATTTATGATTCTATAAATATTGAGATCTTGCTTCAAACACTATTATTTCACCATGGACCAGAAAGTACCATTAGAAATTGCTGCTGTTTACGCATGGAGACAATGCTACTGCTGATGGGAACTTAAATGCTAATACAATAAAGTTTAAGAATATTAGACAAGCACATCTGCCGTCTGATTGGCCATCACCACTTTCTCTGCTCATTTGCATACAGCTGAACTTCACTGAGTCACACTGTAAAAAATGCAATAAAACAATAAAATGTCTGGCAGCAGTACATTTATAATGAGTTAATTCAATAAATATTAACTTGATATATATTGGTATTTTCTTAACCCATGTGCTTGTGCATTAATGGGTCTATAAATATGTCATGACTGATGTCGTGCTGTCATGAGTTGTTATAATAGATCTTCATTAATACCGTATAATAGACATAATGTGTCAATAATCTGTCATTACAAATGGAACAGTGTTTGATGTCATAACAGGTTATGTTACCTATCAGACACTGGGTACCATTTATAATGCTACATGTACATAAGTCTATTGTGACAACTGACCTACATAAATATTTATTAAAGTATATTCCACTATGTCATCTGACATTAAGGTAGTTTTCATCAGTTTCGCCCCAGAAAGTGTAATGACAGTGGATGCTTGTAGGAATAAGCCTCTATAAATGTCTATATTGGTTAATGTCAATTGTCATAAGAGGCTTATGTAGCTCATGTAACCTTATGAACTCTACTCTACAGTAACCCATTTTCACTTAGACTTTAAAGGGTAAAATCATGCTTTTCTTTATCTGCATTAACTGATCTAACACTACAATGTGCTTTATTTGGATTTGACAGCAGGTGTACCGTTCACTATGTGCTGATCTTCTGAAATGCATAGCGGATGATCTCCTGCACTGAAAGGCATGATTGAAAACACGTGCAAACTCGATCCGCCATTGATCTGACATGCAAGGAATAGATATATTGTTAGGCATGCACCGACCCCATCAGAATCCCCAAGCCTGCTCTCTGTTGGCCATTGAGCAGGCGATGAGTTACGCAGCACTGCCGTGTGGAACTGAAATCGCACTGTACTGCAGCTGCTGTGCTCAAACACAGATGTCAGGTTTTTTTTTTTTTATGGGGGGGTTGCTGCCAGTAGATAGAGGCTTAAGTCATGGATATGGTAGGCCGATTTTCCTAAGACGCAGCAGTCTGGAGAGGGATCCCATTGATGTGTTCAAGCTGAAAAAGTGCACAAAAGAATATTTCCGCCACTGCCTCTATCAGGAAGACGCAGATCGTGCTTAGCAGGGAAAGAGTAAAGAGAAAAGAAAGGAAATGTTGTGCTGAAACATGCAAATTATTGCCGTTTGTCTTTAGAGATGTCTTCCCATTAGGGTATTAAAATCTTAAAGGGAAATTTCACAGATTTTTCACAATTTCACAATATTTACATCACTGAGGTGTAATCAACATCCAAACAATTTAATGTGAAAACATTAATTGTAGAGAAACTTGCCAATTTCTTCACAGTGGTGTAAATGGAACCAGCGGTCTACAGTATGAATAAAGCCATTATATTTATTATTAAACTTTACCACATTTATCTGATTGACAATGGTAAAATAGAGATAAATCTGAAAAAAAGTATTATTTTGTGTTTGGATTTTAACATTTATTTTAGGCCAATATTTTATTTCAGAACTATTAACTGACACATATTTCACACCATTTAATATAGTTCTGTGAGGATGATTTTGAAGAATGAAACATTTTATGTGTCTGGTTCCTATCACAACCATTGTGCAGTTTCTTTAGAATTTAGCACTTCTCATGAAGTCAGTTAACCTGTTCTGTTCTGGTTTGGAGCATTTCAACCAAAAATAACCTGGTACAGTACTTGAAAAAACGGTCCCAGAAAAAAGTTTTTTTTTTCCTGTGCAAATTGTGATTACACCAATGGGCGTGTCATTCTATTGTTTAATTTCAACTCACTAGTTGTACTTCCTTAGATCACTTTTGGTAGGCACTAACTACCAAATAGCTGGAACACTCCACAAGACCTTTCGTTTTGGAGAAGCACTGAGTCAGTCATATTGCTGTCACAATAAGGTCTTTGCCAAAGTGGCTCTGATCTTTTCACTCATTCATTTTTCCTACTTCTTTCTTTAAGAACTGACTGTTCACTTGCTGCCTAATATAGTCTGACCTCCTGAGAGATGCTATTGTTATTCAGTCTACCTGTCAGTGGTGATAATGTTATGGCTATAAAATTCAAAGATACACACAAATGCAACTTTACCTTTCTCCTATGCGATTTATGAGAAATAGACCTGTGAGCAATAGATGTTGCTGTATATGGCTTGTATGCACCCTGTGCATATTTTTATCTTACTCACACACACACGCACACACACACACACACACACACACACACACACACACACACACACACACACACACACACACAC
>JBBPDA010085918.1:0-12031 GCA_037974385.1 Arnoldichthys spilopterus
AGATAGATAGATAGATAGATAGATAGATAGATAGATAGATAGATAGATACTTTATTGATCTTGAGGGAAATTTTTTAAAAATTAAAAAAAAACAAACTAATTTTATAAAAATGAGTAAGAAAAACTGTGAGACCCCGAAATCAGGACCTGGAGCTCCAAGGCCGGGAGGAGGCAACTCCAGCAATCCAGTCTGGGGCTGCGATTCAATACCAGTTAAGCAGATTGGCCTCAGCTGAATATTGACTACAAAACAGGAAGTGACAGAACAGACATTTTGCAAAGTATTGTTTTGCCCTTGACGTCCCTTTCGTGTTGACCTTGCTCGTTATTTGGATTTAAAATGCCTTTGGATTTTGAATGAGTTACGCTGCCTTTGAGCCTCCACCTCATTCTGACATGAGCCAAGTACATGTACAATCAGAGTTATGATGTTGTCATGATGTTTATAGACTTTTTTTAAGTAGCCAATCCAAATGGCCAGCGTGATTTAGCTCGGGAGCTTTAGCTTAACATTTGACAACATAACATTTCTGCAATTGACGATTTTATAGAAATGTCACTGTGTTCCAAGTCTTATAAGGTATATGTCCATTTCTTCCATGACTATTGGTCAAAATGATATGGCCTAATTTCAAACCGCGGGGTTGTGTTTGGTGGGTGGTGGCGTGTCCCCCCTACGCCGCTGGTTTCGTGCCAGTCGAATGTGTGATATTTGAACGTTGATATTTGACATGGTTTTGGAGAGGATGACGTTGTTTGTGATGTCAGGAGCCCCCAAAAACAAAAGCTAAGCCTTTTGTTCCTGGATTCCTCCAGGTTCAGGTTTCTACTGCTGCAGTTATTGTGTTATTGTTTCCACTTGTGGGTGGAGAGGTTGTCAGTGCGTATTGTTTTCAGGATGCCCGTTTTTCTAAGGTGGGTTTCCGTCCATCAGATAAGTTTTATCCCAAATAATGTCTTGGACACAGTAGGCGGTCCTGATGACCGAATCGAATGGCTGTCAGAAAAGGTCTTTCGGCATTCCTGTCATCCAAATCAAATGTTGTGTTTCGAAATGGTGAGTTAGACGATCCGTGTCAATGTGGGCGTCGACATCAGCGCCCGCTGGCGTGTTGTTTCAGTGGTAGGAGATGCCTTCCTGCAGGAAAAGTGTGCCGTTCTCCGAGGTTCTAGTGTTTCACACGAGTGTGTGGGAAAACAGGTCGGGGCTTTGACGAGCCTTTGAAAGTGATACCTGAATGTGGTTCGCCGGTTCACGACCCCAAATTCATCCACTCCGAATGTATGAGTTGGATTGCTAAAACCAATTGTGGTGGAAGTCTTACTGGATGAACGCAGGGAGTTGTTGGCCTTAACAAACGACACGGTTCACAGTCACATTCCCGCTTATGGTCTCCAGTACATTATGCCCACCCCACCCCCCACCCCCACCCCATGTTGCTACCCTTTGACCATTTCTAATTTCAGTTTTCTTTTGACATATAATTTGCAGAAGTGCCAAAATCATCAAGCCTAACGTTGAGCCCCAAGGCTTATACGGCCCAAACGGAAAAAGCTATTCCCCTAATCCATGAAATCAAAACGCCTGTCCATGCAAGTGCACCATCTACAGTGATAAAAGCTTGAAGAGGAATGAAAGTCGGGCCTAGATGCTTACAACAGTGATCAAAACATCTACAAAAGAAGGGCGTCCTTGTTCGCGGCTATCCTTGATCTGACACGAATCTTTTGTTTTCCTCTAAGCCTGCTAGATCTGCGAGTCTTGCTCTGAATGCATCCCAAAGTGGAGATCCAGCGACGCCACAGTCGAATTAACAAGTTCTCCACACTCATTTCTAATCCCAGGCGAAGTTGATTGACAGCGTTGTCAAGACCACGAAATGGCTTGGTACCATCATTACAAGCCCCCCCCCCCAAACCCCCCCCCCCCCCCCCCTGTACACCAACTTTGGGATTACTCAAGATTATGCCTTAATGCCTTGTTAATCTCCCTAGGAGAGAAAGATTTCTGGGCGAAATGCTGGACAGTAGCAAAGCACCATGGCGCTGATAAGACATCATAAGCGCATGATGAGATTGGGAGTCTGCTTTTCATCGTCCTTTCCGTTCATTGTGAGCTTTTACTCGGCTATCAATGCACTGATAAACATTTGACGTTCCTTAAGCACCAAAAGACTTTGCCGCTCTAAATGTTGCCTAAATGCCGCGGAGCCCTAGCAGCCTCGTCGCGAAGGAGCAGGGTGAGTCCATCCAAGGTCATTGTAGAACATGACTGAGGATTAAAGAGATTCAAGGGCAAAGAAGGCAATATTGCCATCTACCTAAAGATGCATGGTCGCCAAAACTAATCCAGTCTCAGGATATAAGAGCCGATGTTTATGTGCCTTACGTGCTGATGCTCTGCCAGCTTGGCATGTGGAAGACTTTTCAAAACTCGACCTGTTAGACCTTCGAGATGATGAACTGAGTTGCAATGACTTCAAACCTAGGACCTTTACAGCACACCTTCTCCATAGAGTTGCCAAGTTTACTTGATGCACTGGTAAAAAAATTAAAGGGCTAGAACATGAAGAACCTTTCAGTCTTTTTCTGAAGGAGATGTATGACTCTGAAGAACCTTTTGAAAACCTTCACATAATGTAGTGGCGAAGAAACTTTAGATGATATGGTTCATTATGGAACTAAACGTGGATCTTCTCTGGCAGAACACCAAGGACCAATTGGCGCAACATTTATTTAGGAGTGTCCACCCACTTTGTAAGTGGATACAGTGGACATTTTAGCTGGTACGCTCTAAAACTTGCCAAGACAGTTCTTCAGAATGATAGAAGAACCAGTTTTGGTTGCTTTTAAACCTTAAATAAATGGTTCTTTAAAGAACCCTTCTCGTACATGAGATCTACAAGGGTGATGAACCCTAATGATGCTCAGAAAGGCTCCACAGGTTATTTTTACCAACTGTAGATTATGCCAAAAATCATTTATCTCTTTTAAGAGTGTAGGTGCACAATTTATCAACAATTTACCCTCTACTTTGTCCATCCGTGGAAAAGGACGCCCATTGGACCACCGCTGACCAGGCGTAACTGTTATTTGGCTGGTGGGCTGTTCTCTACACCGACATGGTAGTATCATGGGTAGATGTCTTGTCAGGCCCAGCAAGCTTTTATGCATGAGGCTTTATGCATGATGCCGTAGAAGAACCAGGTTTGGTTCTCAAAATAAGCTTTAAATGAGTCTTTGTGTGTGAAGAACCTATTTCAAGTTTATCGAATACTCACATGATGTGAAGGTTATTGAAAGAATTGGTACAGAACCTTTTCATACCTTTACAACTTTATTTAGGCTCTTATCTTATTTACAAAAATGCTTCTTTAGGGGAATAAAATGGTTCTTCTGTGTAATCCATCAAAGAACCCTTTGTGGTACCTTGATTTTCTAGTCTTTATCCCAGGGTCCCCCACAGGCCAAAATCCACAGTACTAGCAGCATTTTATGCAATAACCTGCAGATAACTGGCTTAATATTACTGAGAAAAAAATGTCTGCATCCCAGAGACATATCCATGCATCAGGATCTCAGATCTTTATAATTGATAGTAATAGTATATCATAAGTCATTTATATTATTTATAATAAATTATTATAGTTTATTATATTTCCTGCTTTTATTCAACACAAATACACCCAGAAAATCTTTATCCCTTTGCAAAGGCTGCAATGTTGGAAAAGAGCCAGATGTGAATATGTAAGAGATGTGAACATTCACAATTCTCCTACCTGAAATACATTTTTCCGGCTTGATTTCTCTGTTGTCCACTCTACGTCTGCACCGCAGAGGTCCACTCCTTCTGACTTGCATCCTGGTTTCTGTGAAAAAGAAAGCATGAGTTCACATTAAAAGACTGATTGGGAAAATACATGGAATTGAGAAAGTTTTGCACATTTTTTAAGTGGTCGAAGTCAGATGTTTGAACAGGGACATTTATTTCGCTAGGAAGCATGATGACTATGTGCCCTGCTGCCACATTATGTCACTGCATGAATATCAAGTTGAGGTAAGTGATCCTGGAATCCGTGTAAAGTAAAGGGACTCCCGCCATTTCCTGGCATTGAAGTGGAGCCACTCATGCTGTGATCATGTAACACGAGACCGTTTTGTCTGAAACAAAGTCCACTGTGTCAAGTCATATGTTTGACGGGGCCACCTGTAACTTTTCCATTTTAGCATCCACAGTCTGTTTGTTTAGAATGTAGACTCTGGTCATTTTCTCCTTCTTTCCCTTGTCTCTATCCCTCAGCAGAACCCCGTCATCAAGCTTACTCTTAGACACACCACCCCAGCCAACTAGGGGTCCCCCACAGGCCAAAATCCACAGTACTAGCAGCATTTTATGCAATAACCTGCAGATAACTGGCTTAATATTACTGAGAAAAAAATGTCTGCATCCCAGAGACATATCCATGCATCAGGATCTCAGATCTTTATAATTGATAGTAATAGTATATCATAAGTCATTTATATTATTTATAATAAATTATTATAGTTTATTATATTTCCTGCTTTTATTCAACACAAATACACCCAGAAAATTTTTAAAATATGTTGACGTGGATATTAAAAATGGGGAGTTACCAAATTAGCCAGTGTCTCTTGCTTGCTCTCCTTGTAAAAGTGCAGCTCATTCGAGGAAAGGACAACCCAGGTGGATGTCCAGTTTTTCCTGTGGAAATAGCCAATAGGCAAAAAAATGAACTGAGGCTACAATAAATAATATATAATCTGTATTTTATGCTACACCAAAAAAAAAAAAAACAGATTCCCCAAGTTTGCAGCTTTTTTTTCAGTACTTTTAAGGGTTTTCAAGAAGAAACGCCTTAAATGTATTTAGGGCCCAGTTTATATGAAATGTTCTTTATAACTGTGTAATTACACATTAACAATACAAAAAAACAACAATGTAATTACTGGTGATGTTGCAGCTGGAGTACGGTAAAGCTGCTTATGTATTTCTGCATTAACTGCAGTTTTTATTACACAAACATATCCATGAAAATATATGCAATTACATGAGTTTACGCACTGCAACAGTGACATCACCAGTAATTACATTGTTATTACATGCACTGTTATAGTGTAATTACACAGTTAGTAGAGAAAGTTAATACGAAGTGGGACTGTTTGAAGAAAGCAATGTTTTTTTGGTAAAAAAATAAAGCACAAATGACATATACACTTTATTAAGACCTGTAGGACCAAACTTTAGTGACCAAATGACCAGGATGGCAGATTCACACACCTCTGTTTCTTTCCTCCTTCTGAAATCTTGGCTTTGTTCAAATATTCCCCTTGCAAATCAACATGAATCTGCAAAAAGGAACAAAGCATATCACCACATTAAACAAAAACAAATGCAGATCCAGTCGATTACAAAGTTTCACATGACTCTGGTCATAATTTTCTATGTAAAAATAGAATTTCTTGATTTCTATATGAAACTATGCACATGCAACACACATTTTAACACACAGTTACAGCTTATTTGCTGAATTTAACATATTGGGGTAAATCTAAACATGACAAGTGGCCTTTGCAAAGGTTATGGCACATTTATTGTTATGTTCTATTTATTTCCCAAAATGTTAACTTTTATTTTTAATTTTAAATGGACATTTTCCAGTAGAGGATGTTAATTTATTTTCATTTATTTAGCAAAACATTGTCATATGACCTGGCATTCAAACTTTGGTTTTCTTCTTTAAATATAATACAATAAAATACAAAAACTAAATGACAGTTTTCTGTTCTAAACACCAGCTTTAACACTTTGGATGTCACTTTGTTATTGGGTTGACTTCTCATACTGTTGATGCATGTGTGATAAGTAGATCAGTCAACATTCATCATTTATTCTGTGTGGATAAAATTCAGTTCATCTGTGAAAGAGGAGACAAACACACACACACACACTCACACACACACACCTGTAGTCCCTGAGCAGCGTTGTGCTGTGACTGGTTCCTTCGATGTCGGTTTATCTGAGGAGAAATGATGCCTGTGTTGTTATGTGTCCTAAAATATCACATTTCCATATTTACATATAATTGACATATCTATTGTACGTCAACACCCACCGTCAAATCACATTTTATAATTTTTTTAAAAGTAATATGTTGTAATTTTTTACTTTTATTTATTTATTTATTTATTTATTTATTTATTTATTTTCAATTTATTTATAAAATACCTTTCAGTCGTTCAGTGAAAACTTCAAAATCGTTGCACTTTTGTCAGTTAAATAGCGATTCAAGGAAAATGAACAAATCACAAATTCTTCAAACACAAAAATATACATTTGCATATACATTTACATTCACTTTTACAGCATCTGGCGGATGCTCTTATCCAGAGCGACGTACACGGGCGCTTTCTAGTCCACAGAGAAAAGCCAGTCCCTCACACCAGTAAACCTACACTTCAGTTAAGAGCTGCTAGTCAGCCAAGATCCTCCCAGAGCTGAAGATCCTCCTCTACCAGGACCAGACCAGATTATAAAGAATAGACATTTTTTGTTAGTTGTGTACATTGATGAACATGAAGATCATCTCGTCATCAGATCTGCGGAGTCCCTCATTGTCTTCAAACGACGACTCGAAACGCAGCTCTTCTGGGAAACGAACCAGCCTCATATTTATTGCGTATTTGTTGTTATTGTCTATTGTTTATTGTGCCTTATAAACTTTGTCTATTGGGTTTACAGGGTTTCTTAGTTTGGTTTGGTGTGCAACCTAGCGAGTAGTATCTCAGTAGAACGTCAGCTGTTGATGGGTTTAGCCCTACAGATAGAAGAACAGACCTGGACCACAAAGCCCCGTTGTTCATCGCTCTGGATAAGAGCGTCCGCTAAACGCTGTAAATGTAAATGTAAGTTGATGTCATTAGTAGCCTTTGAAGAGGTGGATCTGCAGTCACGGTTTGAAGACAGTGAGGGTCTCTGCCGTTCTAACGGTCAGGGATACTTCGTTCCCCCACACAGATGCCAAAACTGAAAAAAACTGTCTGTCTTTAAATTTTGAGCATGTTCTAGAAGTGGTTTGGTTATTGCAGATGTTGCAGAGGCCTCTTGATTTAATGGCGTTTTACAAAACACTACATCTCCATCCCAAACTCACCCAGGACCACAGCGTAAACCCATATCACCCATAGCATTGTCTGTATCCTTTTTTGACTACGTCCAACAAAACGTTTCTTTTAGGATTAGATTATTTTTACGATTTAAAAACGGTTTTTATTTCAAATTTAAAATTTTAAGTACATTTAAAATTGAGAACTCATTAAACGTATCACTTAAAAATTTAAAAAAGCTTATTTTCATTTAAAAAAAAAACGTATTACAGTTATTACAAACTGGGGAATCAGTCTTACTTTGTTTTTTTTGTCTTTCAAGGCTCAACAATAAGACTAGATTTACTGACCAACAGTCTATAGTAGTGTAAAGATTTCTTTACAGCAATTTTAAATTCATATTTAAATTGAGCGCATCAATCAGACTGTATTTTCTCTACAGTTCGACCTTTTTTTATTTAGTCAACTTTAGTAAATTGACCATGGCAGCCCTGTTGGTATGTTCAGTGCATTACATGTGTGCCGCTGTGTTGGGCTAATTCTCTGGCCTTTGTTCCATTGTATTCATACTCTGCGAACTAGAGCTGCAGGCAGTGCAGGGCCGCTCCGCAGTGCTAGCCTGCCCTCTACTGTTCTCTTCTGTGTATCATTTTGACATAGTTGTGCCTTATGAATCAGCAGATAAACACGAATTTCCCAAGCAGGGCAGCGTCAGCTGATTTTACAGCCTAATCAGTGGAATCAGGGGTTGACGAGTGGACTGGCCACAGATTAAATATGGCCGCTGTACAATGCCAGTGTAACAGGCCTACTTGGATTGGAACTTTACAACAATGTACACAATTATGTCACTTTAGCATGTGTAGTTATCTATAGTTATCTGTATGCATAGTGTTTAGTTATTGTTCACATTTAATATTGAATTTTTTTTTAGATTTAGCTTCATAATTTTTTTTAAATTTTTCACTACATGTTGTATTTTCACAACTGTCTATGTGACTAGTCAAACACACTTACATCTTGAATCTTCATCTAAACTGTACAATAACATATCTGACAAAACAATTATAGAGCTGCTTCCC
The DNA here is from genome assembly GCA_037974385.1 of Arnoldichthys spilopterus. Classification (NCBI taxonomy): domain Eukaryota; kingdom Metazoa; phylum Chordata; class Actinopteri; order Characiformes; family Lepidarchidae; genus Arnoldichthys; species Arnoldichthys spilopterus. The sequence goes on from JBBPDA010085918.1 coordinate 8,208, forward strand.
TGAGGCCATGACCCTGCTGACCTCTGCACTTTTTTTATTTGCATATTGCATCATCTTTGCATAGACTGATGACTCATTTTACACAGAACATCAATGATACTGTATGTACGGTAGCCACATATGTTTACAACTATATTTATATGTATAGTTGTGTATATATATATAGTATATAGTATATTGATCCAACCAACTTCATATTTCTCTATACTGTACATATACCCCTCCTTAGCTCCGCCCCTTCACTCCTATTTAATACATTGTAGCATGTAGCATTAGTTATAATGCACTTTCCGGTCATTTGTATTGTTCTTTGCACTGGTTTGATGCTAACTGCATTTTATTGGCTTTGTACTTACTCTGTGCACAATGACAATCAAATCTAATCTAATATGCGAGAATTTAATATAATATTTGTTCATTTTTTTATTTATTTAAATGATATAGCATTGTATATTAGATATACAGCGTCTGTATCTGTATCATTTGTCTGACTATGTCCAACAAATGTTTGTTTTAAGATGAGATCTTTTTCTAATTTTTGGAAGGGTGTCGACAATATGAGCCATGTTATATTTGATTGTGTAACTAACGGAGTAAAATACTGATCACAGTTACTACAAACTAGACAACAGGCCAAAGAACAGTAATACCGTACTAGAACAGTGAGTTTAGACATAGGCGGTGTTCATTAATATGGCACACTATCACACACTCATTCAGTGTGTTTTACAGAGATTAAATAGGCATAAAAAAAAAACAAAAAAAAAAAACAATAGTAACTATAAGGAAGAAAAATAAGGAAGAAAATTAATAAAAAGAGCAAATAAAATAAAATAAACAGGGAAAGGTGCTGAATTCTTTGTGCAAGCACTATAAATGCTTTGGTAACCGATGAACAGAAGGTGATGGGGAATTTTTTTTTATTATATCATTTTCTTTGTATTTGTCATCAAATTTGGGCTTTATTTTTAATCTTTTGAATAATTTCCTTAAATAAACACCTATCGTCCAAATAAAAAGTTTTCTTTTTTAAATAATTAAATAAATAAAAATTCCATTTAATTGCATAGTATTATACATTTGGGACATAGTATCACCACATGCAAGTACTAACATAATAATACATATGGAATATATTATTATTACATATACTCAGAGCGCTGTACAAGAGTCTGAGAATCTGGCTATGTAATTAATAGATAAGCAGCAGATTGTAATTCTGTTACAGGTCTGTAGATCTGTATTTACAGTTACCATCCAAATGCCACATTTTTCTGACCAGTCCTTTATCCCATTGAATCAGGTGCTGTTGATGGAAGTGAGCAAACCCATGCAATGGCTAAAGAGCTCCATGAAGTCATGAACCAAGGCTGTGTTACCTCCTACCAAGATGCGTCTTTTCTTTGTATGGCCCTTTATTTGAGTGTGTTCTAATGTTATATAGTGCTGTACAGGCAAATATAGCATATCCTGTAGGTCCATCCTCATTCCACCAAAACAGCTCTTACTGTGGTGCACTGTGTGTTCTGATCTCTTTGTGTCATACCCAGCCTTCACATTTAGTCAAGCTCTTATTTGTGGACTCAGACCTTTGCTACTAATGCACATCAATGGGCCTTGGGTGCCCATTACCCTCTCACTGGTTGTTGTTCCATGGCTCACTTTTGGTAGGTACTAACAGCTGCAAGCCTGGAAGACCTGCTGTTTTGGAGATGCCCTGATCCAGTCATGTAGCCATCTCAGTTTTGCCATTAGACTCTCATGCTTAGCCACTTTTCTTGCTTCCTGCACATCAACTTCAAGAACTGACGGTTCCCTTGCTGCCTAACACATCCCAACACCCTGACAGGTGCCATTGTAATGAAATGACTAACGTTACTCGCTTTACCTGTCAGTGGTCATAATGTTATGGCTGATCATTGTATATATAATGTGATGTCAATAATATAGTTGATATAGAAAGATATACATCAATCAGCCGTAGCAACAAAACCACCTTATACGTCTTATACTGAGTTTTATACTGATCCAGTCATGTAGCCGTCACAGTTTTGCCCTCAGATTCTTATACTCACTGGCCTCCAACACCTGCCCATTGCCGGGTTCCATGGAAACAAGACAAGTGAAGTGAAATGGACTGTTTGACATTGTGAACACACTCAAGCACCACAACGAAATGCATTTAACCCATCACATGTGCACACGTGGTGTAGTGGGCGGCTATTAACAGCGCCCGGTGGAGCAGTGTAGTGGGACAGTACCTTGCTCAAGGGTACCTCAGTGGTGCCCAGGCCGGGGCTCGATCCAGTGACCTTCAGGTCTCAAACGGAGCATCCTAACCAGTAGGCCACCACTGCCCATCATAATAATGTTATATACTTAACCTGGAAAGTGGTTTTAATGTTGTGGCTGATTGGTGTGTCTATACTATACAGCATATTGAACTATAAAGTCTTTTTTGATGCTACATAGGATCATTTTTAAAAGGTTCGTGGAGGTTCTTCATCTTAGAGAACCAGACACAGCTATCCTAATGGTTCTTTGAGTTGAGTCATGGTTCTACATAACCACTGCATTTGCTCAGGAACCCTTGAAGAACCCATATTTAAGTCTGTGACCAGTATGTAACCAACATGTAATGTCCTGACAATGTCTTACAGTAAACGGGTGTGTGTGTGTGTGTGTGTGTGTGGTTGTAAAGACAGAAAAGGGAGCTCACGGGTTTCTGAGGCGTGTCAAGCTCTGGCATGACCATAGATTTGGTCTGACTCAGGCGCTCTCCACTGCTGGCTGCGGAGCTCTTGATCCTCATGGCTACAGCTCCGTGAGGAGGCAGCACCAGCGCAGGCGGCTTCTGCATGACGGTGGCGCTGGGGAGACAGTTATAGAGTAGATCAGTGATGTGAGAGTGACTGTCATTGTGAACACACCCCATCACACAAAGTGCTCAACATTTAACCCATCCACACGTATCAACCATAACATTAAAACCGCCTGCATAATACTGAGTAGGTCTTTCTCCTGCTGCTGAAACGGCTCTGACTGTGGTGCACTGTGTGTTCTGACCCCTTTCTATCAGAGTCAGCATTAACATTTTGCATCAATGAGCGTCGGGTGCCCATGACCCTGTCCCTGTGTCACCAGTTTTCCTTCCTTGGATCACTGTTGGTAGATGCTAACTACTGCACACCTGGAACACTCCACAAGACCTGGCGTTTTGGAGATGCCCAGACTCAGCCATCACAATCGCCATCACAATAAGGTTCTTGCCCATTTTTCCTACATTAACTTCAAGAACTGACTGTTCACTTGCTGCCTGATATATCCCACCCTGCTGACAGGAGCCACTGTAATGAAATGACTCGTTCACTTCACCTGTCAGTGGTGTTAATGTTATGGTTGATCAGTGAATGAGTTTACTAAACCAACATTTCATGTAACCCAGTGTTAAGGCATCCACCCCGTGTAACGTGGGTCTATGTAACGCGGTTGTGATGAAATAGCATTAAAAAAAAAAAGTGTGATTAGCTCCACTTTCAGGTCTCCCAAAGCCAAGCAGCTGAGTGGCTCCTTAAAGCAGAACACTGAGTCTCTATAATCACGCCTGGACAGACTTTTACTGTTTAAATGTACACAATAAATGTGCCTGTACATTTGACCTGAGCTGGGTGTCAATGTCTGTAGTGCAAGTATAGCTGTTTTATTAACTTTTTTATTACTTTTTTATTACTGTGTCACTTTTTAGTTCTGTGTAAATTTTTATACTTTATTGTTAGGTTTATAGTTTAGCCACCTATTTATTATAAGTTTTCTTTTTTTTTACC
>JBBPDA010085970.1:0-12030 GCA_037974385.1 Arnoldichthys spilopterus
GGTGTGTGTGTGTGTGTGTGTGTGTGTGTTTGTGTGTGTGTCAAAATACATCAAAATATCAGCATTGTCCAACAAATCCCACATCTGTGCATCCCTCCTGATGTTAGATGATTATTTACGGATCACTGCTCGTGCATGCTGGATGACGCTTCATATTAATGGAGGAGCTTGTTCGAAGTCACAGCCATTACTCTTCAGGGAAGGCTTTGCTCTATATGTTCCACCACTGTTGTGAGTATTTGAATGCTTTCAGTCATAAGACCATCAATCAGGCCACAATTAGTTCTGCCACCAGCTCCATCACTCCAGAGAAGGCAGTTCAGCTGCTCCACAGTGCTGGGGGGCTTTATACCCCTCTAGCCCATACTTGGCATTGAGCAAAATGACCTTAGGCTCGTGTGCAGCAATGCATTTCTATGGAAAATATGCAAACTGTGTCCACCAGTGAGTAGGTGCACCTTCAAGTATAGTCCATTTAGAAAGGGTCCCTGATTGCTTTCAGATTAAACGCCCCCCTTTTGCGTTTTCAGCTGGTTAACTTCATCTGGAAAAAAGCTGCCAGCAATGGCGGGACGCAGTGTGAGGAGGCAAATGGGGCTGAATTAAATGGAACTGAATGATGTCCCACAGCCTAAAGCAGCCCTGCCAACATGGTCGTCTTCATCGCTGCCCTTCCACAGACAAACCGAAGGTCCGGTCGCCTGTGCACTAGTGCTGGGTGATACTCACTCAGTGTATCGCGGCTTGTTCTACGCTCGATATGTCAAACATCGAGTGCAAACGGTCATGTCATTTTTTTTATGCCACTGACATGAGAAAAAATGACATGCATTCATCACACACACACACTCACCCTCCCACCCAGATTACTCTTCTTGGCAAGTGTGAGTTACATACACTGATCAGCCATAACATTAACAACACAGACAGGTAAAGTGAATAACTTGACTATCCACTTATTTCATGACAGTGGCACCTGTCAGTGTGTGGGATATATTAGACAGCACGTGAACAGTCAGTTCTTGAAGCTGATGTGCTGGAAGCCAGAAAAATGGGTTGAGTGTAAGGATCCCAGCCACTTTGACGAGGGAGGGACGGGCATCTCCAAAATGGCAGGTGTGCAGTAGTTAGTACTTACCAAAAGTGGACAACTGCTGTATCTGGAACAGGGTCGTGGACACCCAAAGGCTCATTGATGCACTTGGGGATCGAAGGCTAGTCTGTCTAGTGTGAGTCCACAGAAGAGTTTCTGTGGTATAAATGTGCACGACAGTCAAAGCACTTTGGGGGCACAATATTACGCAGGTAGTTTTAATGTTATGGGTGATCGGTGTACACATATCGTGTATCGCGATCGTGTTTACAGGCTTTCTCGCCCATCTGTGCTACCTGGCCTGGCTTCGGCTGTCAATAGACGCGCTCATGCTGTCAGAAATGCCACCAGACGCCCTTTACGAAGACCAGCCCTGCGCACACAGCGCCTGGAGGAAAAAGGAAGGACTTACCTATTCCAGGAGCCGAGTAGATGAAGTAAAGCGCCGATGTGGACAGGGAGAAGAGGAAGAGCAGCCCGAGAAATGACCTTCTCCGAAACCTCTTATGCGGCGGCATCCTCCGGGCCAACGAGAGCCAAACCCCACCGCAGCAACGAGCCGGAGCGGACCCTCCTTCTGTGGCAGCGGTCGACACGAAGACGGCGACCACAGCAACGGTGAAATCGCCTCTTTCTGGGTAGGTTTTTTACCGATTAAAAACGACGACGAGTGAAAAAAAAACGACGTGGAAAGACGTGAATTAATGTCCGAGTCCGAATCCTGAAGACGGCCCGAAGAAGGTGGCGGTGAGCGCGCAAGGGCTCTTTTAAGTTGGCATTCACTTCTTATTTTTTTTTGTTCAAATCAATCCGAACCCGAATTTCTCAGCGGTTTATAGCGTCAACGCGAGGTCTTTGACTCATCTTTGTCACGGCGACCAGCACGCCCTCCTTCCCCCTCGGCCGTGATGAATGGGAGCGAGTGCGCTTACGTTAGTAATATGAACAGCGTGGGGTTTTTTCTCCACCCGCATTCGCACATAAACCCCGCCTACTTGGACGGGATTGGATGTTAGAATCCGTTTGCTTCGCGCTACAATTGGCTACAGTCACAATTCGACACATTGCAGGAAGGCGGGGTGTCCCGAATACGGGTAGGAAATGTGTACAAATTAGCAGTTTACTTTACTGACTCTGTTGTTTTCTTTAAATCTTCAAAATGTTATTTGTGTTTTTAATCTGCATACAATTATTAACCTAACTATAATTTTTAACCAGACCACTAAATTTGCCCAAATCTGGGGACAACCAAGGTGTTGGGGTGGACATTTTTTTTTTTACCTATATTTGATATTTTTAATAGCATATCAACCAAAAAATGCATATTACACTTCAGCTAGCAGTAGCTAAATAAGTAGGGGAACTGGCTAGCTAGCAAAGTAGCTTAACATAAACCTAACCTGAAGTACAATGGTGACCTGGCTGGAGACATCCCCATGTGAAGGTTGCAAGTTCAAGTCCCAGTCCAGATACTAGTGAGGTACCCTTGAGAAAGGTATCATCCTGCTACAATGGTCCCCGGGTGCTGCTGATGCTCCATGTGTGGGTGGATTAAATACAGAGGTCACATTTCATTGTGGGGCACGTTGTATGATGGGGTGTGTTGCGCACTTTCACTTTAATTTATTCTGCTCAACACCAAACCAACAATTATAAAAATATCAAAAATGATTGAGCAATAATTTATTTGTAATATATCAGTTTAAAATGAAAAACATAGATCTGTTATTGTCTGTTAAGTTATTGTAATGCCCTGCTTTCATGATGTTCCACCACAACCCTAAATAGGCAACAATTAGTCCAAAATGCAGCAGCTAGGCTCATTACTAGAACTAGGAAATATATTCATATTAGCCCTAAATGATTAAAACTGTGTTTTCTGCCAATCAAAATTGTGTATCGATTTAAACATTTTACTACTGACATTTAAAGCTCTACATGGCCTCGTCCCTGAGTACCCTAGTGAACTTATTCCTCACTACAAACCTCCATGTTCTCTTAGATCACAGGGTGCTGGCTATTTTGACTTGTTCCCAGAATCCTGAAAACTATAGCAGGGGAAGTGCCTTTTTATACAAAGCCCCCCAGCTCTGGAATAATCTTCCAGTTCCTGCTTAGGACTGAGACACAAAATCTCTGTTTTCCAGTCTACACTGAAAACCGACTTGTCTAGCCAGGCGTTTGGTAATTAATTTCCCCTGACACATGAAGGGTGCAGAGTCGAAATTTCATGGACATAGAGAATTGGAGTAAACTGTGACTCTGGTGCTATCACCCCACCACTCTGCCACAATCTCTCACATTCAATGGCAGTGGATTGTCTGGGGGGTGCTAGTATCTCAGGGTGCTTTCATGTCTGTAACACCCCAAGTCTTTTCTAGCTAGGCTGTAATATTGATGTCTACCAGAATCCCATTATTTTCCTTATGTTCATATTCTCCACCCATAGACTGAAACAATGCTCTCTGTCTTTCTGTCTTTTCTATCTGGCTATCATCACCGAGGGGAGCTCCCGTCATCAATTCAGCCTGATCGACAGTTTTTGTGGCCTACTTGTTCACCAGGAACTGCTGCACTTTCATTTAGCCTGATCTACCATCACTGGAGCGTCCAGGCGGCTTGTACTATTGAGTAGACCATCCACTACACTAGGGCACTCAGAACTGCTCCACTTCTATTCGGCCTGATCTGCTATCACTGGGGTTTCCAGCCAGCTTTTACTTTTGACCAGCTTGTTCAGTATTGGGTCCTTCTGCTCACCTGTCTTCACATCTACATGTGCTTAATATGCTACCAGCCCTCTATCCAAAAAGGGACTGTTGCTCCAAGCTATAGGCTTTAACTTGGTGCCACCTTTATAAACTGAAACTCTTTTTTTTGTTATTGCTTTCCAGTGCTGACCAGAAAAGAATGAGTCTTAATTCCTCCTAAGGTTTCTTCCTCCAGCTTAGAGAGTTTTTCCTTCCCTCTCTTGCCTTTTACTGCTCATTAGCAGCTCGGACCTGGATTCTGTAAAGCCACTTCATGACAATGCCAGTTGTAAAAAGAACTATAGAAATAAAATTGTACTGAATTTTTCAGCCTCAAAGTGTTGTAGTGTTTGGCAAACCAATCAGAAATCGGGATAGTTTGAAATCATTAACATTGGGGAAGGTGTAAACCCTCTGATAGATATACACATGTTTCTGGCCTCAGGCTGAATGGTGAGCACTCATTTGTGTGGGTAATACCCATCCCTGCCCACCTCTAGGTCCTGCCATGATCTTAGCAGAGATAGCCTGTTCAGATAAATCTACTATCAAAAATGTCACATATGATCCCTCAGAAGATGTCTACATTCAATGAAGAGTTTGGTTAGTAAATAGCTGTCACAGTTTGGCACTTAGATCCTTATACTCGCCCATTTTTTCTGCTTCCAAACACATCAACTTCGACAACTGACTCTTCACTTGCTGCCTAATATATCCCACCCCTTGACAGAAGCCTCTGAAACGAGATAATTTATGTTATTCACTTTATCTGGCAGTGGTTTTAATGTTATGGCTGAATAGTGTATATGACGTTAAAATGGTCACACCTGGTTCCATTCATTACCACTGCAAAAAGTTAATTTCAAACAAAACCACTGAAATTCTTGAAAATAGATGGAATCTCACATTTCAGGAGGAAAGTGAGATATTATCAGTTTAGCTAAAAGGACTATTGAGTTATTTTGGGCAGGCGTCTTCCACAGAACCTGGAGATTTTGCCTTTCCCTGTTTGCATGGCAGCGTAACCCTGTTCAGGTTTCCCAACTCTTGCCCCATACAATGTTTTGGGTTGGCCTGAGCTCCTTTATATCTATAAGACTGGATCTTGTTTTAATGCACTGCAGATGTTTCTGTAGTCATGTCTAGGGTACTAAGAGCTCTGAATGATTGCTCTGGAGAGCAGATGGGTCAGATGGGCTGTATGTTTTTTGGCAAAAGTGAATTTTACAAAGTGTATGTTGCTTTTACCTTAATTTGATTCTACTATTAAATTGAGCCATTGTGTGTGTTGTGTTTGGAAGCAGGAAAAAAGTGGGCTAAATGACCAGGTCAGAGCATTTCCAAAATGGCAGCTCTTGTGGGGGGTTCCCAATGGTTGTTTATGGAGTTTATGGATCTGAGCCACTCTGACAAGGGCCTTATTGTGACGGCTAGACGACGAAGTCAGAGCATCTCCAAAACAGTAGCTCTTGTGAGGGTTCCCAGTGGGCAGTGATTAGAACCCACAAAAGTGATCCGAGGAAGAACAACTGGTGAATTGGTAACAGGGTCATCGGCACCTGTGGCTCACTGATGCATGTAGGGAGTGGTCTGATCCAAAAGTGAATGCAGTGCACCACAGTTGCAGCTGTTTTGGCAGAATGAGAGGGACCTACTCAATATTAGGCAGGTGGTTTCGATGTTATAGGTGATCTTGTGTAAATATATGTAAATACATTACTTTTGAAGACATATGGTTTTGTTCTGACACCACAGATGTGTGAGCAAATTTATTCATCTTTAATAATGATGTGCAAGGTCAACTTCTGCTTTTTAACGATGACTAAAACACTTGTATTTGCTGTTCTTTATGGCAAAGGGTGTGTCACCTAAAGCCCAGTTCTTGTACAAACAGGTTATTGATACAAATCAGTGGTGATGGATGTGATTGCTGTGGCTCTTTGTCTGATGACATATGGTGCTTTGTCATGAAGCTCACTCTGTTAAACATAAGACACACACACACACACACACACATATACACACACATACACCCACAAACACTGCACACTTGAAAAACAGAGACAAACAGGAAGACAAACTAAAGTCACCGCTGACCATACTTCAGTTTCTGTAGACCTAACATGCTTTAATGTTCATATCTGACATTTTCCGTGGTTTACAAGTTGAGCTTGCCCACACATGGTTCAAACACACCAAACAACTAAAACGTTAGTCCCGTTACCCCTGCTGACATATTCTCTGCCTTTACCCCCTTACAAACTCTGAACCTACACACACACACACACACATATATATATATAGCCTTTTTTGCACATCGGTTTCACTTGCATGCACTAATTTGCATATTCAATATAATCTATATTACAATAATCAATATAGTCACTACTTCTTTTATACAATTATGTATTTATTCATAGGATATTGTTATTCTTACCCAAATTTTGTTATTCTTACCCAAATTGTTTATTTCCAATTGCATCCAACAGCTAGGATTCACATGATACCGCCACCACCACTTCCTCCAAGTCATCCAAAGCATCACAAGACAGCTTAACGCAGCTGCAGTACTTGTTTGAGGGATGGTGGAGAGGGAGGGCCATCCTACCCATCCAAAGAGAGCAAAGCCAATTCTACTGGACTCCCAGCCATGGATCCCTGTGGCCCCACTGAGGATCGGATGGGAGCTATAAAAAATAATTCAATTGTTTTTTAAAAAAGGGGAAAAATGTTTTTCTTAATGATACGCGCCCGTTAACACGTTGCCTCGGCTACAGAGTATAAAATAGAAAGAGTGGAATTAAGTTGATTAGGACTAAGTTAATTAAAAATAAGGGCAACTTATTTAGAAAAGACTAAGACCATATGGAGTCTGTTACAACAAGCAGACTGCAATGTGCCAGCTTGTAACGTCAACTACGTGATGATTTATCTGAACTTCTTCTTTTGAGATGTTAGCCAAGAATCATGGTAACTCTTGACAAATTACTTATTTTGCTCATCATTGCTCATCACAGGCAACAAATGCCTGTTCATACAGGCCACATATTAGTCATGTTGTCTAAGCAAGGGTCACAAAACCCCAATGGACTGCAGTTACCCGATCTAACCGAGGCTGCCATCTACCACAGCACCCAGTCTACACTGTCAGAAGAATTTCATCCCTTCCAGAGTAGAAACACTCTCAGGGAGATGGTACTGTCTAGGTCAGAGGTGGGCAACTCTGATCTTGGAGGGCTGGTGTCCAGCATAGTTTCACCCCTCAAAACCTGGCAATTAACAGGTGAGTTCAACCAGGTGTGTTTGAGCAAGGAAATCATCGAACTGTGCTGGACACCAGCCTTTCAGGACTGCAGTTGCCCAGCCCCTCTAAGTACATCTCCAGCGACTGTAGCTGGGTAACCTAATTGATCTGTCCTCATTGCGTGAGGATGTTTAAGCTGTTCTGAGATTTTCATCTGTTTATAATGACATTACGAAAATGTACAAAATGCCTATGGGACTTTGACTGTAGCATAACTTATTGAAAGAACCAAACTGGACCTTTAGGCCAGTACAGTCATGTTTGTGTGTGGGTGGGGGGCATAGCTTCCATTTTGGGGAGGTGACCCTGTGTTAAAAAATGTGGTTTCATCTGACATGGAAACCCTCTTTGACAAATTTCAATGATCTCCTCACCCATCCCACCTCCTAACCTGTCCATCCATCCATTTTCTTAACCACTTCTTCCGTTTCTGGGTCGTGGGAGCCAATCCCAGCTAACTGCAGGCCTAAGGTGGGGTACACCCAGGACAGGAGGCCAATCCATCGCAGGGCAACACACAAACAGACAACCATTCATGCACACATATGGGCAATTTAGAACATCAAATCAATCTACTGCAGCCTTTGGACTGTGGGAGGAAACCCACACAAACACAGGGAGAGCTTGCAAACTCTGCACAGAAAGGCACCTGTGCAGATTTGGGCACCTGTAACTTTAAAGGTCTCTGGGTCCCAGGGAGCAGTGCAGTGGGACGGTACCTCAGTGGTACCTGGGTCAGGATTTGAACCGGGCCCTTCTGCTCACAAGAGCAAGGCCCTAACCACTAGACCACCACTGCAATGTATGTTGGGCTACTGGAAAGTTTAAGGTCATTCTCTAATCTCCACTGTCACTAAGTCACTGCTACTGTCTTAGCCTTGTAGCCTCACACTGTCAGGATAAATCTGTGTCAATTTTAGCTTCTGAAAATACAAAGAGTACATACAACATTGGGTTCTTAAGGTCTAACGGTGTATACTTTCCATATGTTTTAAAGGTACTCTACAGCTACTTTTCTGGGGGGAAGGGGCATATTTGTACTTGCACTCCCTCAGTAATGTTATATTCTGTTCTATTCACTTGTCAATGGCCAAACATAGTCTAACTAAAGCTACATACACACTTATCAGCTACAGCAATAAACCCACTAGCAGGTGAAGTGAGTAACACTGATCTTGTTTCAGTGGCTCCTGTCAAGGTGTGGGGAGATATTAGGCAGCAAATAAACAGTCAGTTCTTAAAGTAACTGTGTTGGAAGTTGGAGCGTAAGGATCTTAGCAGTCAAACTGTAGAGTCAGAGCATCTGCCCAACGGCAGGTCTTCCGTTTCCAGGTGTGCAATAGTTACTACCTACCAAAAATGACCCAAAGAATCTAGTGAATCAGTGACAGGGTCATGAGCACCCAAGGCTCACTGAGGCTAACCCGTCTGGTCCGACCCGACAAGAAAAGCTACTGCAGCACAAAAAGTGAATGCTGGCTCTGATTGAAAGGTGTCAGAACACAGTGCACCACAGTCAGAGTTTCGGCGGCATTAGAGGGACCTGCTAGGTGGTCATAATATTATGGTTGACTAGTATTATATATTTGTTTCTCTAACATGTGTATACAGTGTCAGGCATGCACAATTAATTTCCCCAACAGGGGATAAATAAAGTTCTATTCTATTCTATTCTATTCTATTCTAATATTATATTTAATATATAATATAATTAATTATTTAATAATATATATTTTCATAGAGCCCAAAAGTTTTTACCAAACCCCAGAATTTAGTCCTTATTTGCTTTGTATGTATGGTGTTGGACTGCTGAGCCTCACCACAAGCATTTCTGTGTACACTGTTCATGACATATTGTATGACAAACACAAAGTCTCAATTGTCTTTCTGTATGTACAAAATGCTGAATTCTATGGTAGTTACATTGATAATAAATAAATAAATAAGAGCATATATATAATATATATATACATACACACAAATTTTTTAAAATGTAGAGATTTTTTATTTATATATTTAAATTCACTTTTCATTTAAACATTAAAAAAGTTGAAAAAAAAACATTAATCAGGAATATGTGTTTAACACATTAATTGATATTTTTCACTCTGTATCAATCTGGAAGCTTCTTTACATCTTTTACGGCCGAGCCATGCATACTCTCAAAGACCAATCCGAGCCATACTGGCATATTACGCGACCGCGAGCGGGGCCACTGGGAAATGTAGTTCACAGCCCAACTGATTTGTTAGACGTTAGCTCTCTAAGATGAATATATCATCTTACTTAGGAACCAACAGCTTGAACGATACGTTTACAAAAGCACCGCCCTTTTATATGTGTCGTCTTTTTGCGTTATCTTTTGTAAATAGCCTTACTAGTGTATCATTAAAACTACAACTCCCATGCCAGACACGAAGTAACGATGTGGCGCTGCTACAACGCTGTAAATTAATATGGAGAGCAGGGGAATGACTTTAAACTGGATGAATTATTGGATTTGTGGACTGTGCCTGTTCGTTTGAGAATGAAAAGCCGAAGCTGCAGCGTTTTTGTCTGCTTTGTGATGATATTGTCATGCGTGTGGATAGCGGAGAGCAATGACAGTCCACCAGCAGTGCAAAGTGGAGATGAGCTGCAGTCGGATCAAACGCACAGTCAGGACTCCCCGAAAAACCCTCAGATACAGCCCCCAGAGACCCCTAAAGGGGACGAGAACACAGAGCTCAGCAGGTTAGTTTTTTAGCTCTTTGCTGTCACACTTTGTTCAAGCAGGCCTATTGCTGTTTTAGTAATACAGCTAATGTTAGAGTTAGTGCTAGCGCTAATGCTAATGTGGTGTTTCTTAGCTCCTTTTAAACATACTGTAAACAAGTGCAAGCCTGGGAGACACCACGCCTGGTATCAAGATCTCACATCTAAATTAAAACACATAACTGGAAAAGATTTCATAGAATGCAGTAAAAAACAAAATCTGTGATTTGCTCTTTCTCCTGAATCTTTGTTCAACCGACAAAAGTGAAAAGTAAAGATTTTCAATGTTTTTACTGACCAACTTAAATGTATTTATCAAGTCAAGTAGGTGTATATTGTCCTTGGCAGAATTGCCATGTACTGCAGGCAGTGGTGTACTAGTGGTTAGAGACCTGTCCTTGTGATCGGAACGTTGCAGGTTTCAAGTCTTGGCCCAGGTACCACTGAGGTGCCCCTAAACAAGGCACCGTCCCAGTATGTTGCTGTCCCAGGCACTGTTGATGGCTACCTGGTGCTTCACGTGTGGTTGGTGCAAAGGTCACATTTTCACACAGTTCGCAGTGAAATGGAACAGCTTTCCCCCAGGACCATGATACAACACAAAGAAGGAAAAGAAAAACTTTTCCCAGGACTTTACAAGACTGAATGATTTGAGGAAAATATCTAATTGTAATTGGATACAGTATGTTGATTGTAAGTTAAAGGCAGTTATTTTCTTTCCAGTGATATTTTTTCCACCCAGGCTTGTTGAGGCTTGAATACTATATGTAACATGCCAGATCACCAGTTCTCAAGCTCTGCCTGATTACATCAATTCATCCATTTTCAAAACCGCTTCTTCCATTTCCGGGTCACGGGGGAGCTGGAGCCAATCCCAGCTGACTGCGGGCCTAAAGCAGGGTACACCCTGGACAGGAAGCCAACCCATCACAGGGCAACACATAGACAGACAACCATTCATACACACATTCACACCTTCAGACAGTTTAGAGTATCCAGTCAACCTACTGCAGCCTTTGGACAGTGGGAGGAAACCGGAGCACCCGGAGGAAACCCAGGCGAACACGAGGAAAGCTTGCAAACTCCGCACGGAAAGACACCCATGGCCAACCCGAGGATCGAACCAAAGACCACTACACCACAGTGCTGCCCGCCTGATTACATTTCCCAATCTGAAAATTGCTTTCAGTATAAAAAACGATTCATTGTTCAGCTCTACACAAGACTACACGAGTGTGAACCTAAATCCTTTGCAGCCCTGTGCTCAGAAAAATCGTTCTTGAGCTGACTGACCATCCGCTCTCAATGTTTGGCACAAACTGGTAAACCATGGCCCATTTTTGCTTGTGGAAACTGGCACTTTGGTGGAAGCTCTTTTTATATTCAGTCTTGATGCTCTCATCTATTACCAGCTCACCGACTTGTAGTGAAATGTTTCTGAATGTTTTAACTTGAATTTTCTATAAACCTTTCACTCATATTTTGGCCCTTCCCCACTTTATTGGAGGTGTGTTGCAAGCATCAAATTCTACATTTGTTTATATTTACAAACTATAATCAAGTTGGTCAACCAAAAGCATCCCAAAAAATGTAGAAAATTAAACAAATTCTAAAATTGTGTTATTTGTATTGCATTTTACACTTTTCTGGAAATTGTGTTTATAATTAGGCAAGAAGTTTTATAATTTATAGTATAGTAAAGCTACATTTGTAGGCTTGATGTAAGATAATTTGTGTGGAATGTTCTAAAGAAACTTTCCGGGTCAGAATTGTTCACACTGCATTTTGCTGGACTGTACACCAGAAGAGTTAAATCTGTCTAAAAGCTAAAATATAGTTATTACAGGACATGACCATAAAGTCATTACCCTAATGCCTGAGACATTGTTTTATTTTAAAGTTAAGAGTGTTTTGACCAGAAACTTTCCATTCACCATGCTGGGTGTTTTAAGGTGAAACACTAGAAGGAAAATGAATTTACCACTGTTTTACCATCATCACCATTTCATATAAACACTCCCAGGACACGTGAAGGCTTGCTGGTGGCTTTGGATGATAAATATGATCTGTTTTAATTGTAGACATTGAACATTGGTTGCATATGGTTAGAGGGGGGGGGGGGGGGGGGG
>JBBPDA010085980.1:0-12029 GCA_037974385.1 Arnoldichthys spilopterus
AGGCCCACAGTCAGCTGGGATTGGCTCCAGCTTCCCCGTGACCCGGAAACAGAAGAAGCGGTTGGAAAATGGATGGAGATTGTTCTTGGAAACAGATCAATTTCAAAATGCCATTGTCCTGAGCACAGAAGCAACGTTTTCTATTGATTTTAGGTATAAGGGACTGGGAAACCTCGTAATAAAGTAAATAAAGTAAAACTCATATAAAGTGTAATAAAACACCAAATTTTCTACCAAAAAAAAATGACAGATTCTAAAAAGTTTTTTTTTTCTCAGTCTAATTCTGAAATGACTGCGTTTTTAAACCTCTGGAGGAAAATCTTATCGGAGGTGTTGATTTATTCAAATGCTTTGTGCTTTGTTTTTTTCCATCGTGCGCAGGTTGCAACCTGCAGACATGCAAATTCAATTACGAAGGATAATAACGAACTCCTGATCCAAATGTGTTTCATCAACACCTCTGGATGTGTTTGCGTGAGCATTGGCAGGCGAGTACGCAAGTGTGTGAGCGCGTTTCTAAATTGAAACATGCGAGAGTTAGGTGAACGGCACCACGTGGGGCGAGTCGGAGGTTTGAGGCATTGAAAGCCGTGAACGCGAGAGATAGCAGGATCAAAGGGAGGTGAAGAAAAACATCCATCACACGACTGCTATCGCCTTTACAGCCTCAACACCATTGTCTGTTTTCGCCAGATCTTCCTCAGAGCAGACGAACGGGTGTTCGCCAGTCTGTGCTGTTATGTCCAAGAAGAGGATGAAGAAAAGGAAAAGGAAGAAACAAAGATACTGAACAATGACACTGAGAAAAAGAAGAAAATGAAATAAACAATGAAGAGACGAATAAGAAGAGTCTGAAGAAAGATAAGATGTAACTTATGAAGAACAGATGGACAAACGGATGGATTGATCTATCAGTCAATCAAGGGATGGATGGATGGATGGATGGATGGATGGATGGATGGATGGATGGATGGATGAGTGAGTGTGTATATGGATGGTAGGTGGGTGGGTGGGTGAATGGGATGATGGGTAGGTTGGTGGGTTTGTGGGTGGCTGGGTTGGTGGTTTGGTGGCTATATCAGTGGGTGGGTTGCTATATCAGTGGGTGGGTGAATCAATCGATCAATCAATGAATGGATGGATGGATGGATGGATGAGTGAGTGTGTATATGGATGGTAGGTGGATGTGTGGGTGGGTGAATGGGATGATGGGTAGGTTGGTGGGTTTGTGGGTGGCTGGGTTGGTGGTTTGGTGGCTATATCAGTGGGTGGGTGAATCAATCGATCAATCAATGAATGGATGGATGGATGGATGGATGGATAGATGGCTCAACCATTTAATTCATTAACTGATGGATGGATTGATGCATCGATGGATACATATAATAAAGATGAAAAAAGATGAGGAAAAAGAAGGAAAGCACTAGAAGGTTGAAGAGGAAGCAACACCACCACTCAGTGATGTACATGCTGGCAGTCTAATAGACTTCAGGTCTCAAAGGCAGTGTTCTAACCACTAGGCCTCCACTGATGTTGCCGATAAAACCAAGGTTTGTTCATGGGGATGAAGAAGAATAAAAAGAACAGAAATTACAAAAAACAATTAAATATTTTTTACATTTTTCACAGTTTTCTGCCTAATTTAGCCAAACTCCACCCACTAGCTAGGACTCACCCTATCACACCATACAACCAACACTGGGAGGCTGAAGCTGAGCTTCCACGGAGTCATGTAAAGCCACCACGTGTCTTTCTAAGCTGTCATCTATCATTGGACAGCTCAACACGCTTCGAGGAGAACACCAAGTAACAGATGCCCACACTGGCCATCATCATGCTGAATGGTGGGGGAAGAGGGAGGACAATCTTACCCATCCAGAGAGAAGGAAAGCAGTTATGCTTGTGGACAGAGCTAAGAAATCACTGCTATAAACTGAGGAATGGTTTACTTTTTAGAACAAGAGAGAAAAGGCAGATGCTTAACGCTGCAGGACCATCAGCACACCTCACAATGTCTACATCTCCAGCAAACGAATCAAATGAATACAGAGGGTTTAAATGTGGCCGGAGCTGGAAAACCTGTGAAGAGAAAACACAGCAGGCGTCCACTGCCCACTGTGTGTGGTGTAATGGTGATTAGAGTGGACGATTCAACAGGCCAGTACGGGACGTTTTACATCACTGTTGTCAATCTAGCTAATGTAGTTTTTATGGCCTGGATCAAAGAAAGCCATGTAGAAGCCAGGCCATGGTGTGTGTGTGTGTGTGTGTGTGTGTGTGTGTGTGTGTGTGTGAAAAAGAGGGTTTAAACTTCAATTAAAGTGTCATGTGCCAGAACAGGTCTGAAAAAGCCCAGCACAGCGTGGTAGCCAAAGCAATTACCACATTAACAAACACACACACACACACACATACACACATGCACAAACACACACAGTAGTTTGGAATAATATTTTGTGTAATGATGCAAATTGAGGCAATTACCTCTTTCTTTCTGTCTTGCTCTTTCTTTCACACACACACACACACACACACACACGTTTCATTGCTGTCAAAACCAACCCTGTCTGTCCATTTTTGGAATTTTTCATTACATTTTTTTAAAAAAAAGCTCAAATTTAGACGTTTACAATCTTTCAAAACTTCATGATGAAAATGGCTTAGATTTGATATTATTGACCTTAACTTTCATTACAATTGAATAGAAATGACCAATAAGGAGATACAAGGTTTTGTCCCAACAGTGATAATTAATAATAAATAATGTCCTGAAAGTGACTATTTATCATTGTGAACACACTCAATCACACAATGAAATGTGACCACTGCGCTTAACCCGTGCACACGTGGAGCAGTGGGCAGCCATCAACAGAGCCCGGGGAGCAGCGTAGCAGGACGGTTCTTCGCTCATGGGAACCTCAGCGGTGCCCGGGGTCAGGACTTGACCCTGCAATCTTCTGGTCACAAGGGCAAGGTCCCAACCGCTTGGCCACCACTGCCAATAAGCATGTGACAAACTGTCATGACTGTTTATAAAAATGGGCTCAAGTAAAGTGAAAATCTGCAGCTTTATAAAAATGTGTTGCCCATTCGAATGGTTCGGCCTGTGACCCACGGCTACGCTTCCTGTGGTGGGATGTCACCCCAGTATTTTCAATAGTGTGGGGTCAATTACCAGTCGTCCTGGCAGCTGTGGTCACCATATAATGCGTAATTACAGTGCAGCTTTAATTAAAAGGCCCATATCCTGCATTTGTTTCTCTCCCGAGACCCACTTACGAGACTCGTTTCATGTGCCAAAAACAGTTCTACACTTCTATTTGTTTTTTTTTTATTATCCAGATTTACTTAAAATTAGGCTGTTCTCGTTACTGCGCCTTTAAGACATCTACATTTATAAATGTAAATGACCTTTGTCAACATTTTTGAGCGGGCAAACATTTGAGCCTCTTTAATTTACTACCAACAGTAAAATGTGATATATTACTTGTTTGCTAGTGTGCTTAGGATCTTCATCCTGATGAAAGGTTTATCGTTACCTTTTGGCAAATGTATTGATATATATTGATATATAGTGGTGGCCTAGTGGTTAGGACACTGCCTTTGGGACCTGAAGGTCTCAGGTTCGAGTCCCGGCCCGGGCACTACTGAGGTACCCTTGAGCAAGGTACCGTCCTGCTACACTGCTCCCCGGGCGCTGGTGATAGCTGCCCGCTGTGCACGATGGGTTAAATGCAGAGGTTGCATTTCGTTGTGGTGCTTGAGTGTGTTCACAATGACAAAGAGTCACTTTTTGCTGAAGAAGAAGTTGAAGAACCAAACAAAGGACATTAGATAAAGATTGTGAAGACGAAACTGGAGAAAAATCAAAAAAACAAAGAAGACAATGAAGATAATGATGAAGACTAGGACTTTCTCTGCTTTTTGCCCAGTAAGCACTGGAATACACACAGCAGCCTAGCAGCTCAGAAAATGGATGGATGGATAGAAGGATGGCTGGATGGACTGATTTTGAGATATTTTTTTAACTCGTTTATACACTTTTATCATCAGAACAACAGGAGAGGATTTGTTTTTCTATGATATGGGCCAATTAACACTACGAAAATATCAGGAACTCTGCAAATAAAGAATCGGAATGAGGAAAACTACAAACAAGCGCAAGAAAAGAGACTGTTCAACAGAAAGACGAACTCATTTTCAAGCTGAAAATAACTGCAGACTTGCACATTGCGGAATTCATCTCTGGGTAAAGAGATGCAGGTTGAGGCCGGCGGCGGGTTTTCTTCTGTCTCAGTAGACGGTCACTCTTCAGGAAATCTGCTTATTTTTCTTCCAGCAGCCGGGATAGACAGCGGAGAGACTGGGCCCTTGTGTGGCATCTCACTCGATTGACGGCAGTGTTTTGTGACTAAATACGAGGTGGTGTCGTTGGGCCCGCGTCAGAAAAATGAGCGCTAGATTAGGAAAACAGTCCAGACGTCTGTCTTCTCTCCTCCAGCCACCGAGTGTGAGTGTAGCTTTCCAGTTATTATGCCGTTTGTTTGAGCATTCCCATGGAAAAACAGCTGAGATGGGGTGTGGAGGACACACACACACACACACACACACACACACACACAAGGTGGTTGCTGACACCAGGAGTTTGGAATGTAATTACCCAGATGCGGATTTTTTGTAGCTGTGAATCTCTCCAGAACTCGGGCGACTGCAGCCGAGAGGTGTGAGGATGAAGTTTATAAGGTTAATAAAATGACCTGCAATGTGTGTGTGTGTGTGTGTGTGTGTGTGTGTGTTGTAAGTACACACACTTTATATAGTTCGTGCATGGGCATGACCTCCTTTTGTGTGGTTTGGAGAGTGAGATTGTGTGTGTGTGTGTGTGTGGTCCTTATATTACACTCCACTCCAACGTGTTCATTCATTACAGCAGACGCCGCTTTGCAGATTGAAGTGTAATTGTGTGTAATTGCACCGTTACACTGCACAGCTTGTTTAAAGCCACATTCAGACCCTTTAAAACACGCCTACATCATCTCCAATGAGCTGGGGGACAGGTCCCCACACTGTGTCTCATTAGTCAGGAGTTCCACTGTGTAATAAGGCAGGAGTGTGTGATTTCTGATCTCACACTGGGACAAGCTCAGTCATTATTCAGAAAGAACATTTTAAATACTTATTTATTTAATGTTATATATTTTTATGACTCAATATTGTTATAGTTCACTGCTGCAATTTTGTCTATTTACTATAATTGTCACTTTTTTAAATGTTATATTTATGTATGGAAATATTTGTAACAAAATATATTAAATAGTGAAGATAATATAATAAAATAATAAAATACACTACTACTACTACTAATAATGATAATAATAATAATAATAATAATAATGAGAATAATAATATTATAGGGTTATTACAATAGTATTGTTATAAGTATCAGTAGTATTATTTTGTTGCTAACTCATATTACAATTGTTTTTATTTTTATTTAAATATTTATATAATTTATATATTTTATTATATGAGTATTTTTGTGTATCTAATAATAATGATAATAATAATAATAGTAATAATAGTAGTTGTAGCAGTAGTAGCATTGTGGTGTTATTTAATAGTAGTATTAGTGTTATTTTTGTTGCTAAAATTTAAGAAATGATTGTATATTGTTGTTTTTGGGATTTATAATAATAATAATAATAATAATAATAATAATAATAATAATAATAATGTTTTTTATTTATTTCTCTTATTGTTGTTTAGTAACATTGTTCATCCTGCCATTCATTGCTATTTGATTTTACACTATTTACTTAGCCTCAGTACACACAACAGACACACACACACTTCTAACCTCAAATCTGGCATCTTTTCCCTGTGGACAAAAAAATATTCAAACCCAACTGTAAAGTACAAGGTCAGTTTTTTTTTTTTGGACCGAACTTAACGGCGTTAATTATTTAAATTCAGCAGAAGCTGAAACAGATGGCATGGTTAGAGCAATATTATCATATTTCTAAATGAGAATTAAGCTCTGCAACATGGGAAACTATTCAACTCTCCAACACTTGAAGCTCTGCAAGGCCTGGGCTGTTAGAAGCAGGGACGTTTAGCAGCCGGAGCCGTTAATCAGAGAAATCTACGTCTATTAATGTTTTAATGGTATTGAAGAAAAGCGTAAACCCTCAAAAAACACACCAACAATGTCTTGGACCCATGCAAAGTCACATTAACCATCAAGAACACTGTTCTGAGACGTTTGGGGGGCGAACGGTGTGATGGGGCACTTCAGAAGAGCCTACAGTGTTAAACAGTGAGGCCTGAATGTGATGCTGGTTGCACAGCTGCAGATGCCATTTGGGGACCTTGTGCTGCATCCCCAGTTTCCCCCGGTGCTGAAATTAGCCCCTCTATTCTGGGCTCGCCTCAACGACAAGCCATTCATTTTCTCTTCACAATTCCGAAAGTAAAATATGTGCAGAATTATGATGAGGTGAGTTTTACCGCTGTTGGTCAAGAGCATTTCTCAGTCGTCTCAGTGAGCAGAACCAATCGCTTTCGCTCTAGTCAGCTCCGCAGCACACTTCCATTAGTTCCAGACGCCCTCGTGAAAATAACAGCATCTGGAATCCGGGCTGCTCCCAGTGCCTGGTGCAAAACTGCTAACATCCCAAACTACTTCTCTTTAGTCTCTTCTGGACCATTAACATAACTGACAACAACAACAGCTGGCTCGACTGAAAAACACGGGAACAGTTCGGCCACGTTTATCTTCGTTTGAAACCAGAAGTTTCTTGGAAAACCACTTCATATAGTCGCAGATAGTGGATGAAAACGAATGATGCATCAGGGTTTATATCATTATATCAAGCTTTTTTACCTGAAAATTACTCAGAAAAGTCACAATATTGTGTGAATCATACGATTTCCAATTAGTAAACTGTTATACCTAACTCCACCATTTATACCTAGAAACATACGTCACCATGTCTCTACATACATCACATTTTTCCACATCTTACCTTGTCTTTTACACCTTTTAACAGATTCAATTTGGTGTGTATATATTGTTTATTGTGTGTATATATACACCCGTTTATTGGTCCCACTTCATATTAGTGCATATATAATAACTGTGTAATTACACATTAACTACACATAAAACAACATTGTAATTACTGATGATGTAGTCAAGATTACAGTAGCACATGTGTGAGCTGCTGTTTATTCTAAGTAATAGGATGGTGATGATGGTAATAATAATAATAATACATAATATAATTATATGATAATAATAATACAAATATTGATCATGAAAAATAAATGATAATAATAATAAAAAATAAATGGTAATAATAATAAATAAAAAAATATATATTATTAATAATAATTATTAAAATAACATGGTTAATTATATAAATAAATATAATAATAATAATAATAATAATAATAATAATAATAATAATAATAATAATAATAATAATAATATGAGCAATGACATATTTAAGGTTGACTTACTTTAATAAGCAAACATGCTACTAAAGGTTTAACTGGTAATGTGATGTTTGTCTAGTCATCACGATAAGATCCTTATGTTCCTGCTTCCAGCATGTCAGCTTTAATAACTAACTGTTCACTTGCTGCCTAATGTGTCCGACCCCAGGTGTAATTGTAATAAGAAAATAAGATAATCAGTGTTATTCCCTTTACCTGTCAGTGGTGTTAATGTTATGGCTGACTGCTGTATGAGGCTGTTGTGTAGCATCATTCCTAGGCCTAGTTATGCCACGTGTCATGCAGGGCTCTCACCTGACAATGAACCAGGTGTGTTTGAACAGGAAAATCATCAATCTGTGTAGGACGCCCACCAGGAGGCCCACCAGGACTGCAACTGCCCACCCCTATGCTTTGGGAAGATCCGATGTTACTGCTTAGAAACGTTCTGCAGTTCCCAACAGGAGGGGAAATACACCCAACAGGTCGGGATGGGATGAACGGGGAGGGAGAGGCTGGTGGGTTCCACCAAACCTGAGGGGGTGTGACCTCAAAAGCCTTGTGCTGTAACGCTCCTGCTGCGTCATCTACTCATCTGTGCTGGAAAGCACCGAAAAGCAGATTTCCCCAATGCCCCCGGGGCACGACGGGTGAATAACGGTGCATGTAATCTCTCCTCGACGCCCTCCGCCCTCCCCCCTCCCCCCGCATGCCCGTTCCCCCTTTCATCAGCCCTCTGCTCTTTAGCTTGCTCTATCTGTTTTTACGAGGTGTAACCGTTCTCCGTTTTACCGTAATGGAGGATCTCATTATCCGTCCATTTCATCATTTCTGCTTGCGCGACTCCCTCCTTCCCTCTCCTTCTGCCTTCCGCCCTCGCTCCCTCTCTCTCTCACTCTGCGAGGTGGCCGTAAAGGCATGGCACCCTAACCGAGGGGGCCCTCGAAATGAGATGCTGAGGTCATTAACTTTTATCCCTCGACTGCTCGAGCCATTTACGAGAGAATGCCAAGGTCTCATAATCGTAAAAAAAAAAAAAAAAAACTAAAAAAAATTCCCCGAGATGTAGAAATGGTGTCGGGAAAAACAGTAAAACAAGAAGGAAGGGTGGATGGAAAAGGAGGAAAGCGTAAATGGTGGATTAGGAGAAACGCTTTAGGTGTGAAGCGCCGTCGTATCGTGCGAGAGAGTGTGTGTGTGTAGTGGGGCATGTCATTGGCTACAGGGGTCGCTCGGTGGTTTTTGTCGCCAACGGCTAAAGCGATTCCGTTGGCGCTGAGCAGAACAATGCCATTCCTGGCGTTCCTTCTGACACAATCCACCTCATTAGGCCAAAAGGGGGATATATGGATATAGCCATGAAAAAGAAATCAGCGTGGAATGTGGTTCGGCTCCTTGAAACGATTTAGCCTAGCTATCGTTAATCTCCCAATCAGGTGGTGAGCGATGCTGCCCGTTAAAGCCATTACCCTGGCAGCTGTGGTGGGGAAGGTGCCAGTTGCACATTACTGCTGGTGCATTGTGGGTGACGTGGTGCTCATTTGGGGTGAACGGGGAGGGGCTGCTAAGCTGTGGGCGGCACGCAGGAGCGTAAACCCGTCATTGGAAGTTGCTGATGCACTTTGTGGTGTGTGTTCATGCCGAGTCCGTCCTGCTTTTCCACAAAGTGCCAAAAACAGAGGGACGGAAAGAGACGAGACGAGCGCATCGAAGTTGAAAATACTGAGACCGATCAACCATAATATTAACACCACTCACAGGTGAAGTGAAGAACATTGACTATTGATCAGCAAACGAACAGTTATTGTGTTGGCAAGGCGACTGAGTCATCTCCAAAACGGCAGGTCTTGTGATCCAAGAAAGAACAACTGGTGAACTGGGGGGCACGGTCATGGGCACCCAAGGTTCACTGTTGCACGTAGGTAGTGAAGACTAGCCTGTCTGGTCTGATCCCACAGAAGAGCTACTGTGGTGTTAAAAGTGATGCTGACTCTGATAGAAAGTGCAGCACAGTCAGAGCTGTTTGACTCAGTATTAGGCAGGTGGTATTAATGTTATGGCTGGCCCTATTTTACTAAGAAGGGACGTTGCAGTGGGGATCTATCGCAATGTGATAGCTACACCAATGTTTAAAGGTTTAGAATAACTGATTTTACTAAAGTAAATGCTGCATAGTGACTGATAAATGGAAAAAAGTTATATATAATATATATAATATATATATAAAACTTCTATCCATATTATTGTTGTTCTGGTTATTTTTATTTATTTATCTTTTTAATTAATTCACTCTTATTACTGTATTTATTTTATGTATAATAATTTAAATTATTATTATTAATAATAATAATAATAATAACAATAATAATAACAATACTAGCAGCAGTAGTAGTAGCATTGCATTGTCATTAGTATTACTAGTGTTGTTTAATAATTTAATAATTTATTATACACTGGCTAATTCTTAAATATAATTTTCCATCATTTATTCAGAATACTGTTCTATGTTTTAAAAGAGATTTGAGGCTGAAAAAATTGATAAACAACCTCAGATCATTACAATATTTGATTGATCATTTACTTCTCATTGCTGCCAACGAGACAGTGGAGATAATTACAAAGAAAAGCAAAAGGTTTTGAGTATTTACAGATGGCAGTGGAGGCCTAGTGGTTAGGACGTTGTGCTAGGGACCTGAAGGTTGCTGGTTCAAGTCCCGGCTCGGGCACTACTGAGGTTCCCTTGAGCAAGGTACCGTCCCACTACACTGCTCCACGTCTTGGAAGTGGCTTATGAATAAATGTTAAATCTGCATTTTTCAGCATAAACGTATGTAAAAAAGCCACTACCAAGTTTAAAAACTTTCCAAATTTACAGTTTGATTATGAAAGGAACTTTTTTAGAATTTTTTTTGTCAGTTCTGTTGTTGTTGAAGCACACAAAATATCGCTGATGCTCGGAGTGAACAGATTTGTTGCATTTTTCCATTTCCAAACCCTAGTTTGGTTCATTCTTACAACCACACACACACACACACTCTCACACACCATTTACATATATAAAGGAATGAATATCTTCCCTACTACCATCAAGGTGAATTAATCTCCCCTGAGGTGGACCCACTGCAGGCTCTCCTCCGCTACCTTTGAACTCCATTTAGTGCTTAATACGCCGCTCTCCACCAAGTGTCAAACGCACAAGGTTCTCGCGCCGCCACCGTGGGCTCTACTGCATTTTTATTGTGAACGCTCAGCACATTTCTGCAACTTTATGCAGTTTCTCCTCGCCCTCACATACCTCTTAGAGCTACAGTTTGAAACTTGGGAGCGCTGTGTGTGTTGGCAGGAGGACTGACGGAAGTTGCCCTGGGACATTTTTTTTCCCCTCAATTATTTTCTTTTCCCCTGGTCTCGTTTGCCGAGCTTAACAGTTGTGCCCCAGGCACGCTCGCCTCAATGCAGCTTGACCTTCTGAAAGATTCCTTGGTCTCCGTGAGCCACGTACGTGCAGTCGTTGTTATGCGATGTTATTACAGTGTAGGGATCAGTAGTTAAAATATAGGAGCATCTACGCCACGGGTTCTAAGGCGAGACTCCGTACACACGGACCATTCATGGCCACCTAATTTGATAAGCCAGCCACAGCTGAGGACTCCAAAGCTAAGCTTACGAAAGCGGATGGTGTTGGGTTTATATTCAATTTGCCCCAGTTTGTGCTCGGTGAAAGGGTTCAATAATCCCTCTGTTTGTGTTTCTACAGTGGCTTGGCGCTGAGACGGTAATGCATTCGGTTCCTTGACCCGTATATCATTACGGCGGGACCCGTGTTTGGATCTGCACCAGGTCTTGGATCAGCAAAGGTTGTAGACTTTTTTTGAAGACTCCTGAGGTATTTGCGGTTGCCGTCCACTGGCGGACCTCAGAGGTCAACGCGTCGTCTGTTATTTGGACAAGTTTGGCTGCCCATCGTTCAAAGGCAAAGTGGTGCAGCACATTTCTAATCTTCGTATTTACCCTGTGGCTTCAACACTTCCCTGAATGCCAGTATTCATAAGGCATGTGGCACCTAAATAAGCCTGACTCCAACCTACATGTACCCGGACGACAATAACACTGCCTGTCTAATACTGTGTTGGTCCTACTTGTGCCTCTGACCCTGGCACTCAACAAGACCTCTGAAGGGGTGATGTAAAATCTCATGTTGCCTAGATGGATCTGACTAGTTTGTCCAGCACGTTACATACACGCTCCGTCAGATTGAGATCTAGAGAATGTGAAGACCAAGTCAACACCTTAAACCCCTAGTCATGTTCCCCAAGCCATTCCTGAGAAATGGCTGCAGTGTGGCAGGGAGTATCATCTTGCTGAAAGATGCCACTGCCATTGGGGAACACCATTACCATGAAGGGGTGAACTTGGTCCACAACAATGTTTAGGTAAGTGGTACATGTCCAAATATGTGGGCAGTGGAGGCCTAGTGGTTAGGACGCTGCCTTTGGGACCTGAAGGTCGCAGGTTCGAGTCCCTGGGCACTA
>JBBPDA010086021.1:0-12027 GCA_037974385.1 Arnoldichthys spilopterus
TGCTCGGTGGACTCGCGCAGGTAGACTCGCAGGTCTTTACGTACAAAGGTCTTCACGTTAGAAGGACTTCACGCTTCTGCCGACGCTTCCACGTCAGCGTCTGAGAATTTATCTATTTATCTATTAATTTAAATCTAGACAGTTTGATGATAAACTACTCAGATAATTCAATTATGTCAGATCAATGATTAGTTGTTTTTAGTTGTTAGTTAGATTAGTTGTTTTTTCTCCCAGAAACAGAACTCATTTCACTAATTTCTTCAAATTCATCAATTTGCATCTTAGATTGCCTATTTATGCACTTTTTCTATATAGCTGAAACTTTTAAGATAGCAGTTGTTAAATCCTTGTTGTAAAAAAACAGACCTTGACCCCTGCCAGCTTTCTAACTATCGACCAATATCAAACCTCCCTTTTATTTGAAAAATTCTTGAAAAGTCTGTAGCACAGCTATTATTCTCATTTCCTCATAGTAAGGACACTCACGAAATGTACAGAGACAGCACTGGTAAAGGTAGTAAATGATATTCTGCATGCATCTAACCAGGGCTGTGTCTCCTTGCTTGTGGTGCTTGACCTTAATGCAGCCTTTGATACTATTGATCACACCATCCTTCTTGACAGATTAGAAAATGTTGTTAAAATTAAGGGAACATCTGACTAATCGATATCAGTTTGTAGTTATAACTGGTGACTTCTCTACATGCACCAAGGTAAAGTTTGGTGTACTATAAGGCTCAATGTTAGGCCCCCTGCTCGTCTTCTTGTATATGTTACCTCTGAGGAAATATTATTTGAATACATGGAATAAACTTCCACTGCTACACCGATGACACACAGTTATATGTTTCAGCACAGCCAGGTGAGCAACACCAACTTAATGTAATTGAAGAACATGTAAAGGACATTAGAAAATAGATGCTTTTATTCTTCCTACTACTCAATTCTGATAAGACAGAAATACTCTTAATAGGGCCACTTGCAGGTCGGAGTAAGCTGTCCAATCACACAGTGACTCTGGAAGGCCATTCTGTTTCATTTTGCACAGCAGTGAAAGATCTTGGTGTGATTACTGAACCAACCCAATTAGAAGCCCATGTAGATAATGTCAAGTTGTCTTCCTTTTTGTGTAATTTTCCCCAATTTGAAAAAGAATTATTCCATCTACATGGAGATGTGAACTGGATTCCACTCAAATGACCAGGCAATACATTTTCTTTTTCTCTTAGTTTTTTTTCTTTATTTGCACTTGTCAAGAAACATAACTATTTAGCCATTTAGCCATCTAGCCATTTAGCCATCTAGGTAAAAAACCGGCTGCCTCTCCAGTTGTTCGTAAATGTAGTTTTCTTTTGCACAAAATACCAACTGCTTGGCAGATTCACTTGCTTTGTTTACGTTAATGCTCCCCTGTTGCTTCGAGGCTGCATCGCATGAGCGACGTCATAGATGGTTTCAATTCATTTTTTCAAATTTATTCACTTCTGTTCCTACTTGTCAAGCAAATATATGTATTTTTATATTTAAAAAATTTTTGTCATGTTTTTGGGGAGTTGTAGGAAGCAAGTTGAATATTATATTTTATTTTAAACAATTAATGAACAAAAACAAACTCTGAAAACAAAAACAAAACAAGGATGTACAGAAAACATGAACTGGACTTACTATACACGAGAAATACGAACGACACAGGAGCAGGCATATACAAGAAACAAGGCAAGGTCTGAGACACGCGTGAACAGGATCTACATTCACAATAACCCACAAGGGACTGAGGGAAACACACAAGGTTTAATAATGACCTAAAACAAGGAACAACAGACAGGAAACGAGGCACAGGTGGAAGGCGGGACTAGGACGTGACTAGACAGACATGAGACAGAGAACACGTGGAAAATGAAAACAAACACGTACAGGAACACGTGGGACAAGACACGTTACAGAGCCCTCCTCCTAGGAGCAACGTCTCGGTGTGACAAAAGACTGCCCACAATCCGCCGCTGGCCTAGGGGGACAGAAACACTGAAGACTAAGGACATTACTAAGACTAAACACGAACCTGAGACAACAACCAAGACAAAAGGATAAACAAGGGCACAAGTACAGGAAACACTATGGACTGGGGGAACACAAACTGGGGCTGGGGGAACAAAGTTCTGAGCTGGGGAAACAAAGTCCTGGGCTGGGGAAACAAAGTCCTGGTCTGAGGGTGGGGAAACAAAGTCGAAGTCTGAGGCTGGGGAAACATGGTCCCGGGCTTTGCAAACGAGATCCCAGGTTGTGGAGCTCTGGTCCTGGACCCAGAAGATGCGGAGGTGGAGCCCGACGACATCAGTGACATCCAGGGGGAGCCAGGAGGTGCCCACGATGTCTGGGCGGAACAGGGCAGAGCAGGCAATATCCCAGGGGAGTTAGCCATAGACAGTAGACAACATCTGGGCGGAGCTATGCGGTGATGGCGACGTTGACGCGGTACTCACAGGGTCCAGTGACTTTGGGGCAGGACACGTGGCTTCAGTGTGGAGGGGGTGGGGCTCGGCAGCATCTTTGATGCAGGTGTGGAGTCCACTGGCGTCCATGTCATGGTGGCAGAGCTTGGTTGCATCCCTGATGTGGGAGCGGGGCTCTCCGGTGACGGAACCATGTGCTGCAGTGTGGCTCCCCAGAGCTATGTGCAGTGGCACGGAGGCTGTGCTTGGAGATGCAGAGGCTGTGCTTGGTGATGCTGAGGCTGTGCTCTCCAATGCAGAGGCAGGGCTCGGCGATGCAGAGGCTGCGCTTGGCAATGCAGAGGCAGGGCTCGGCAATGCAGAGGATGTGCTTAGTGATGCAGAGGCAGGGCTTGGCGATGCAGAGGCAGAGCTTGGTGATGCAGAGGTGGGGCTTGGTGATGTCAGCGATGTGGAGGCATGACTCGTCTACGTCGAGCCATTTTTCGTGGCTTGCAGCACCCTAAATTTGGACACTCAGCTTTAAAACTCTAAGACTATTTGACCAAACTTTAGGTCATCTTGACCGCCTTCAAACTAAGATGATTTCAAAATACACGTCTTTTCTGCATGTAATCATCAACCAAGATTGACGCCAATGACGCACAAAAATTAACTGAAATGATTAAACACACACACATAGTGATGATAAACATGCACGTACCGCATTTACTCTATTTTCTAAGGTTCATCTCTTATCAATGATACTTCCGTCAGAATCCAGACTTTTTGCTACTGCGGTCACAACTGGTTGAAACTGGTTCCACCTAAATCTGCTATAAGATGTGCTTTTTGAGCAAGGGGATTCTTTCAGAGGTTCAGACTCTGAGGCCTGTGAATCTGCCTGCTTCCCTTCCCTTTTTTTCTTTCGCTCTCTCTCTCGCTCACTAGCTCTCTCTCTCACTTCCTCGCTCACTCTATCTCTGTTACTTTGCTTTTCTCTGACTTGGGATCCCAAATCTTTGGGGGACACTTGTTTCTAGATAGACACCTCTCTCTCTGTTAAATAAAACTTTTTAAATTACTTACTACGGTGTAATTCTGACCTCTCCTTGAAGACACATCGACACTCGCCAACATCAGGGTGTTGTAGGAAGCAAGTGCAAAAGAAGTTATTTTATTTTATTTTAAACAATTAGCAAGCAAAAACAAACAGACTCAGAAAACAAAACGAGGATGTACAGAAAACACGAACTGGACTTACTATACATGAGGAATAAGAATGACATGGGAGTGGGCATATACAAGAAACAAGGCAAGGTCTGAGACACGCAAGAACAGGATCAACATTCACAATAACCCACAAGGGACTGAGGGAAACACACAGGTTAACCCTATTTGTACTGCCCCCTGGTGGCTGATGCAGCTCTGTATGAAACACAGTTGTCATTACAAAGTCAGGATTCATAATTAATCTACTGGATAAAACACTAAAACTTCAACATTACTTGATTCTCTGAACTCCAGAACACATGTCTACCAAATTTGAAGATTCTATGTGTTTTCGTTCTGTAATAATCTGTAAAATTGTGTTTTTATGTAAACAAGGTGGTGCTATTGCAGGCCCCTCGAAAGTGTACAGTGTGCAAGTGTGCATCAGCTGGGCACAGTGTGGGGCTTGCGAGAGTGTGCTAACTCACTAACCTGAGTGTTTTCTTTCATTTTAAACGACTTTTGAAATATTGGACGACGGTAAAACGATGCATGTGTACACCTGAAGCAATGAGACCGACTTTAGCCCGTGATTCGGAGGAAATTGGGGCAGAATATGTTTAATCAGACTTGGAAAATGTGTTTGTCCATTGTAAAGATGTGCTGCTCGATCAGCTAAGTAAGTTTATGCTTATACACCTCATCTGCTGGGTTTTTCCTGCTACTAACGTTGGTACATTACATTTATTTATGCTATTTCTCTGTTTTACTGGTGATTTGTTTTAAGATAAGCAGAGGTTTTACTGTTTAAACCTAAACACCTTCCCCAAACAACTGTTAATCCCATCCCACCCCCCTCCCCCCTCATCATCTGCCCAAATTCAATGCCCCAAAACGACCTTGCAAATTCCACCACCATCACTAATCTTTGCCCATTTACACACCCATTCATACCCAGTCACACCATCTTCAGTGAGCTAAAGGGCACCAATCACAGAAAGAGCAACAAAACCAGCATGTCTTAGAGATAAGAGAGATAAAAATTTTTATGGTCCAGATATTATAATCCATATGGCAATGTAGTGAGTCTCAAATTTTCCAGAGTTAACCCATAATGTTTTTATGCTACTTCTGTTTGGATCAGTTTACAGTTTGAATGATGTGTCTATGACCCTCTGACCTGAAGTTATGAAGCTTTAAATGCAACTGTTCAACTAGACAATTTGCCAAATTCTCCCTGGTTGTACATTATATAATATAAAACTATGAACGATTTATTCTGTCACTTTAAAGCTGGACATGTTTAAAAAAAAAATAAATAAATAAATAAATAAAAATTGGAAGAGATCCTGGAGTATTTTTGGATTTATTCAGAAGTAAAGAGACTTGTTATGTGGCGGGTTCCTTATTTTCTAACAAAAAATACAAACTAAACTCAGAGTAAAATATAAAAAAGGTATTTATTTTCAAAATTAAACTTAACTTTCTTCATGGTGCATTTGTGTTGATCCATTTTCAATTTAAATGATGTTTCCATGCCCATCTGATCTGAAGATATTAAGCTTTAAAGACAACTATACACAGCTAGGCAGGAATGACTGGATCGACCCCCATGCAGAAAAGGGTTCAATAATGACCTGAAACAAGGAACACCAGACAGGAAACAAGGCACAGGTGGAAGGCAGGGCTAGGGCGTGGCTAGACAAACATAAGACAAGGAACATGTGGGATGAGACATGTTACATTATTTATTTATCATTTAATTTTTTACAGTTTGACTGAACACCTCCCACTTGATCCGCTATGAACACAGAGATCACTGCTTCCAAGTCAAACTCCATCATCTCCTCCATCAAGTGCCTCTTCAACTTGGGTGGATGGTTTGTTCTTCAATAGGCAGTAGGACAACCAACTGCTGGACATCCCTGTGAAGGATGGTGGACTGATTCCTCTGCGTTCTTTCAACAGTGTTTGGGTACCTTACTTTAGCCTTTGGAGCTCTCCTCACGGTGACACTGTAGCTTGGGGAGGTTCTAGAACGTAGTCACTTCTGTTGGCATTGCTCTGAGTCTCTTATAAGGGTAGCTGTCAAAATCGAAGGTCTTCATATCCCCACTTTGGAATGCCTGTCCAAGCAGTAGAGAATTGGTATAATGTATTGGATGCAGTCCTCTTGATTCTGAACTCTTGCATCAATTGGGTGCTCATTTCCAGGGTTGGCTGCTGGACAAAGAGCTGTCTGGAACTCACTGTAACTCAGTGATGACCCCTTTCCAAGACCTGGAAGAGCTTTTTTTTTATAATACGAACAGCAGCTTCTGCTGCACCATTCCTATGTAGAAAATCAGCTAAATGAATCTTCCACATCTAGTCCAATTCTTTGCTGCAGTCTCCTCTATGGCTGCTTTATTCTGGCCATCCAAGAACCTGTAGAGCTCTTATAAACCCTCACAAAGTTGGTACCTGAATCCGACCAGACTTTCCTCGGATGAGGAATGGTCTTCATAGACCACCAACCTGTCTGTTGTGGTGCTTGGAAAAGTGGTACCCTCTTGTGCAGCAAGGAAAATGTCCCTCAAGGAATCCTCATGTTCAGTTACTGAAATGATTCCAGCTGAGGGAACTGCCTCCCACTGTGCTTTGTCCATATTTTGATTTCAACTGCAGAATTTTTCTTGCTGCCCTCCAGATCAAAGCAACAGTTTTGACAAGTCAGGTTAGTTCACTAAACTGCTTAATGTCCACAAGGCTCCAGGCAGCTGTCCCTGCTGGTGCCCTGTGGTTGATCTGGACTTGATTCTGTTCTTAAGCTTGTTCCTGTTTCAATAACCTTGACCTTGTCAGCACAGCAATAAATGCTTTCTTTTATAACTTGCTGATGTTCTCTTGAGCAGCACTAGCTATTGCTTGAGCAGATTTAATGGGCCACTCCTCCCCTAGTAGACTCAAGAACAGTGGGCCATTTTGCCACTCTAAATTTTCATCCAGATCTTGAGGGCTAGCTCCTCTGGTGATTATGGCAGCATTTTGTGGGCCAGGAACCCACCACCAGTATTGAATTTGTGTGGTGCTCTGAATTTCACCAACTCGATTGGCAAAAAAGTTTGATAATCATATCTTTCTCGCTGTATTGCACAGAGAACAGTTTGGCTGTTGACAAAATGGTACCACCTCTCAAATTGGATTTAACCATGCATCTCAAAATATTTTTTCAGTCCTGCAGCAAACACAGCTTCACACATCTCTGCTTTCACAGCATCACCTCTATGGTCCAACGGAGTCAACTTAGCTTTTGACTCAATCAGCCGGATAACAGGACCCTTGTCTGTGTTCCATCTCAGATACAACACAGCTCCATAGGCATACTTGCTCCCATCTGAGAAAGTGATTGCCCACGGCCTACCAACATGGGGCAAGGGAGTTAGGGCTCTAGTGAACTTAACCTTGCCAAGCTGGACATACTCTTTAAAGAGCTCAATTGCGTCTCCTCTGAAGCCATTTGAAAGTGCAGTGTCCCACGTGTCTCTAATTGTACAGGTTTCAATGATTGCTTCTTAAAATGCTCTTTGCATCAGAATTGCTCCCTTTTGCTTAAAAATGGTCACCAGGCCTCCTGGATCATACAGCCCTGTTACCTGACTGAGCAGTTTCCTTTGTGTCAGAGGGTTAGGTGTTTGGGCTCTGATCTGATCTTGAAGAAGATTTTGGCCAAGCCACATCTTTTTCTTTCTCTTTGAGAAGTTGATTGCGGCCATAACATGGAGCTTGTCCTCTTTAACTATGTAGCCCAGCACAAGTGCTTTGTTGTCATCATCCCCATTTGACCTGGTAAGACCATGGTCCTTGCCTTGACTATAAGCCTCTTTCTGCATATTTTTGTCCTACTTTGACCAGAAAAGACCCATGGCTTGAACTCAAAGCCCCCAGCTTTCAGGATGTGATCCACATTTGTTGTGATGATTTTCAGATGATCTAAATCATTGTGTGATGCTAAAATATCATCAACATAACTATCTTGCTGGAGTACCTGACACTCATCTTCAAGATGCAAGAAAGGAGGAAGGTTGAAGGTCTCACACATTTCTAACTGTGTGATGCACCCTACAGGCTTGTCTCCAATTCTCTCAGTTTCTCAGCATCAGAGTCTTGCCACAGGAATCTGTGCAGATGCATTTCTCGATCTTTGAGCCAAACTGAATTATAAATGTTTTTTTATATTGCCCAGTGCAGCAAACACCCCAGCCCGGAACTGAAGGAGGACAGCATGAATTTGATTGAGGACATCTGGACCCTTCTTTTTCATCAAGTCATTTAGGCTCACACTTCTGAATTTCTGGCTGCTATTCCAAACAAGCCTCACAGATGTCATCACAGAGTGTGGGTTTGGAGCAAAGAGGTGGCTTACATACCAAACTGGCCCACCCCAGTTGGTAACTATGTCTTCAGAATATTTAATAGCAGCCCCTTGAGCAATCATATCATGCACTTGTGCAGCATAGGCAGTCTTCCACTTGGGGTCTTTAGAGAGCTGCTTTCACATCCTGAGGAATGTAGTCTCAACTGCTTTCATATTGTTTGGAAGGGCAGCTGGGTCCTCCAGCCAGGGATACTTATGCCAATGTGGTTGCTTGCTGTGATGGTCGCTTGTAACGTATGTAAGCCCCTCTCTCACTACTTGAAGTTCTCATTCCTCAGCAAGTGTCATCTCTTTGCCCTCTGGCTGGCAGTTTCCACAGCAGCAGCCCCTACATCTGGCCTCACATGGAGCACTGTTACTATCCCACCTTCACCATTCTAGGAAATTATGGTTAGTGGTTAAGACATTTGATTCTTGAGGGGTGAGGCCACCTCATTTATTTGGTGAAAGTAGTTCTAGGGCCATAGCAACGCACTCTTCATACTTAACAACTGCCGTTCTAATAGACCTGTGAAAGTGGGTTACTGACATGTAAGCTGAAATATCACATTCTT
Source organism: Arnoldichthys spilopterus (assembly GCA_037974385.1). Lineage (NCBI taxonomy): Eukaryota > Metazoa > Chordata > Actinopteri > Characiformes > Lepidarchidae > Arnoldichthys > Arnoldichthys spilopterus. The sequence continues at coordinate 8,613 of JBBPDA010086021.1, forward strand.
CCCCAGTGGTCCATCCCATAGCACAAGCTCTCCAATGACTCAGATCTTCTGCAGTGGTATCTTACCCTCTCAATGGCTTATCAGCAAGCTTACCTCTTTGGGTCTCACAAGTTCTTCAGCTCGGATATCTTGGAAGAAGTTTTCCAACTTTTTAGAAGTCACACTCCTGTGCACATCTGTGATGTTATCTAGTCCATAAAGGATCAACTGATGAGAACATAAAGTGCCTTTTGGAGTCTTCACTCTAATCTTAAGAACATACTTTTTGGTCTCCATGTTGACTTTTATCCCACCTACACCATGGACAACAAGAGTGATTTCCTCATTTCTGAGGTTTAATCTGCTTGCAGCTGAGTGAGTGTCACAATAATGGAGTGATTTGGAAGCAAGTGCAGTGATAAGGAAAACTAAAGGTTTATTAAACACAGTGACACACAACAAGAAACATAAATTAGAAAACAAACAGGAAATACAAGGAAACAAAAACTGGCAGGACGACATGCAATGACGACAATAAACCACAACAATAGACAAAACACAGGGGTATAAATAATCAACTTGAAACATGAAACACCTGACAGGGGATGTGATACAGAAACAAGAACAGGTGTGAGGCGGGACTAGGGCATGGCTATACACAACACGAGGTAGGGGCATCAAAAAACATAACAAAACACAGACACATGGAAAACAAGGGGCTTATACATTACACAGCCCTCCCCCTAGGAGCAACATCCCAGTGTGACTAAACCCTACCCACAACCAGGCACTGACCTAGGGGGACAGCAACACTGAATACAAGGCTATGACTAAACATGAAGCTGGGACAACAAACAAGACAAGAGATTAAACACAGGTACAAGAATGGGTAATAGCAAGGGGAGCACAGACTGGGGCTGGGGGAACATGGGCCAGGGCTGGGGAAACACAGTTCCGGGCTGAGGCTGGAGAAATACAGTTCCGGGCTGAGAAAACAGTACTGGGCTGAGAAAACAAGGTCCCGGGCTGTGGAGCTCTGGTTCTGGACCCAGAAGAAAACCGACAATGTCAGCAACGTCTGGGGGGAGCCAAGAGGTGGCCACAATGTCTGGGCGGAGCCAGGAGGTGCCTGTGAAGTCTCGGCAGAGCCAGGAGGCACACGCAACATCCGGGAGGAACAGGGCAGAGCCAGCAATGTCTGGGAGGAGTGAGCCGGAGAAAGTGACATGCAAGCAGCACGTGGCGTAGATGTCGATGTCAGGGCAGAGCTAGGAGTAGATGGAGACGTCTGGGTGGAGTTGGGCGGTGACAGTGATGTCAAGGTGGAGCTAGGTGGAGACAGTGACGTTGACGTGGTACTCACATGGGTCAGTGACTTGTGGGTGGGACACGGCGACTTCATCACCGTGAGGGTGAGATTTGGCTGCATCTCCAGTATGGGGGCGGAGCTGCCTTCCTGGACACCAGAGAAGGTAAGGCAAGTTTCAGCTCTTTTATGCTATGCTGGATATCCCTCTGCTTACCTGCTGGAACCCATCACTTCCACCAGCTGTATGCTTCCTTTACGCTCCAGATGATTAGCATGACGTCATACGCCACTAGATTACTGCTGGGCTGAATATCAGTAACACGCTGACACTCCTTCTCTGCCGCTTGCAGTGGTGTGGACAGTTCACACTCATTTGCCTTGCTCAGGTCAGCTTTTTGCTGCTCAGTCAGCACAGCCACTTACCCTGAATCCAGCTCCGCTTCTTGATCCGCGATGAGTCTTGCTTCCAGGTCATTATTAATTTCCATGACTTTCTCAGCTGCCTTTATGACTGCTGAAACATTCTCTGAGGTCATCTTCGGACATGTCTTTATAACTCCTGGCTAGATGAGAAATTGCTCTTTTTGCTGTTGTTCTTTCTATTTTCAGGTGCTCTACTGTCACGTGTCATGCCCACATGTGCTGTCTGTGTTTTTGTTTTGGTAGCCATGTGCTCCTGTCATCGGTTTTATTGTGTTTAGCCATGCCCTTACCCGTCATCTCATCATCTCGTCTCACCCCATTTCAAATGTCCCTTGTTTGTGTTAACTATTTAAACCCCTGTGTTTGGTTCAGTCCTAGCTGGTTATTGTATGTCTTTCTTGTCACCCTTCCTGCCTTTGTATTCTCAGTGTAGTCATCATTTTGTCTTTCCCGTCATGAGTTTCCCTGCTGTGTCTATGCGCTGTTTATTGTTTTAGCCCTTTGTACTGTTTTATTTCTCATTTGTTTTTCTCAGTTGTTTGTTTCCATTTTATTAAAACTGAAAATCACCTACCACTGTGTCTGCTACCTCGTTTTTGTGACATCTACTGACTTCAGATCAGCTTTCTCTACCATTTTAGCTCCACTTGTAACAATTGTGGGTTTTTTTGGAAGCAAGTGCATTGACGATTTCAAAAGAAAAAGGATTTTAGTAAATAAAATGGAAAAAAGTAAGAAACAAACAAGAACTATGGAAAACACTGAACATAAACATGAAGGCAGTTCGACATAAAGACATACAACAGAGCTCGACAGAATACAACAGTTGACTGATGCCTTTAAAGGGAAACACACAAGATTATAAAGGGATACAAATAAGAGACAGCTGACATGGGGAGTGACAGTAAACAAGATACAGCTGATGAGGCAGGGCTATGGTGTGGCTATACACAACACGAGACACGAACACATGGAACTAAACAACCTTGACAGGAACACATGTGACAAGGACTGTTACACCACTATGCATCTTTCCTTCCAGGTTGTAAGGTAGGTACTGCATTGGGATGACATCTTCTGCTATTTTTCTTGTCTAGTCCTCCCAAGAGGACTTTTAGCCATCTAGGTAAAAAACCATCTGCTTCTCCAGTCATTTGTAGATGAAATTTTCTTTTGCACAAAATGCCGAAGCGACCCGACTGCTTGGTGGATTCACTTGAGTAGGATCAATTCACGTCACAGAAAATGTATAAATATGCAGTAATGAGAGGGGCCTCTTCTCATCCATTGTAACAGGATGCCCTGCTCAGTAAACATATGAAGGACGCATAATAAAATAATAAAATAATAAAATGCCCCGTTATCAAGATGGATCTTCAGTAACCCTTTTAGGCCATAATCCTAGAGCTGTTCAAGGACCCGCTCCCCCTCTGACCTTCCTGGCAACACACACACACGCATGCATGCACACACACACAAGACCCCCTTCTCACTCATGACAGAACTCAAGAAAACTATTCTGAACCAGAAATTAGTCCAGAGACTCGCATGGGTTTCAACACAAACCCAGGTACTTGCATATTATACCTCCTGCAAATGCTATCTGGTGTGTCAATACTCGTTCCTGTAATGAGTCGATGATCCCCCACAATTAAAGGGATGAGGTACTGTTTAAGTGTGGAAACTAAGTCTAAAGGTTTGAAA
>JBBPDA010086041.1:0-12027 GCA_037974385.1 Arnoldichthys spilopterus
GTTATTTTTGTGACCATTTTGAGTTTTTCTTTCATTGACTGAAGGGTACCAACAATTTTGTCCATGTGTGTACATGCGTCGCCTTAATCCGCCTACAGCAGTTTAGGCCTGCCCGCTCACACTGACGTTCTAAGGAGTGTTTCAGCCCTTGTTTTGCCTTTTAAATGAGCTGCAGCCAAGCAGAGCTCATTTGCATAAATAAGTCCTAAATGAGTAATTTATGATGAGCAAACCCACACAAACATGATGGAGGAGGTGATGCAGGCCCTTTAATGGCCCCTCACTCCTCAAGGTTTCCCCAGATTCGCTGCTGTAGATGATGAAAGACCTCAGTTCAGCAGCGGAGTTTAAGCAATGTTGGGGTCACTGGTGCTCGTGCAGGCCGTGCCACCCTTCCTCACTGCTCTGCAGTGTGTGTGTGCTTAACCAGCTCCCCCCCAATCCCTGGGGCTATATTTACTTCAGCTATGCGTCCTCAAGTGTCTGCACCCCTCTGAGATGCTGAGCGCAGCAGTGCGGGGGTGGAGAGTCCTCCAGTCCACAGTGAGCTTGCTGTGACTGTGGCTCCACATGGCCGATAACCTTGTGTCCCTTCCTGCTAGTGTCCACTACTGTTGTACTGAGTGGGGCTTAACAATTGTAAGCAGAATGGGTGGAGCTAAACTGCTGTACCGAATGGGTGGGGCAAAACTGCTGTAGGCTGAATGGGTGGGGCTAAACTTGGTATTAAACTTGGTGTGCTTACACCATACGGCCCTTTGTGAAGACAGCGAGGCAGTGGAGGCAGTTTGATGCTCTTGGCAATGTTCTGCTAGGTTCTTCGTTCATGTGAATGTTCCTTTGTCATGAAAAGAGAAACAGCACCAGATCATCGACATAGGAGACAGTATGTTCCACCCAGCAAAACTTTAGCAACCACCTGGGATACCAGCAGGAGAGTGGGAGAAAGTTCTCACTGCTCTGTGATTATGTGGTTATAGGTTTTTGGGACTGTGCTGCAGTGCCGGGCAGTAGGTGAAAGCTAATGTGAGCACATGCCAGCAGGGGGAGTGTAAAGCAGAGACGCTACAAGACAGCTGGGCCTAGTGGGGCTGTTTCAGAGCAGATAAAGTGCGGTTAGCTGTAATTTGACTATGCAAATGATCAGAGCACATTTCCACTTCATCACCAGGCCAGTTTTTACTCTCTCTCTCTCTCTCTCTCTCTCTCTCTCTCTCTCTCTCTCTCTCTCTCTCTCTCCCTCTCTGTCTCTCTGTGTGGGATTGTGGGTTTAGTCGGAGAGTTGTGGCTGTTGGGAGCTTCACAGTTTTCTTTCTCCTTTTTTTTCCCTATCTAAGGGTTTTTTTACTTTATCAGTCCTTTTTTGGTGGTTAGATCCATGGCTTGTGCTGCCAAGGATCAGCAAACACCCTTTATTAGGGATCTTGGTGGGATCTCTCCAACCTCACCCTTAGCCATGGCTGTAAGTGTTTTACTGGCCTTGCTACGTCTCTGGAGAATTGTTTGGTGGCCATTGGTGATAAGGTTGGTGTCTCAAACATTAAATCAGCATCACAAATGAACAAAGCTGTGGTTGTGTTTCTCTCAGACATGCTTTTGGTTGAGAAGCTGATTGAATCAATGTTAGCAATTAACAATGTGTTTCTCTCCATGTTGCTCCTGTCTAGTCCCTCAAAGAAAATTGTGCTGTCTAATGTTCCCCCCTTTATAAAGAACGAAACGCTAACTGCATTTTTAGCCCGGTACGGTAAAGTGATCGCGCCCTCAGTTTGACCCTCTTAACATTTCTGTTAAGCTGGATTTCGATGGGAAAAAGTACATCATTTTCATCAGCTCTGAGACAATGTGCTGTTTTTCTTGTGGGGAACATGGGCATGTTAGACACAGTTGCCCGCTGAAATTCTGAGATCCGTCAGCTGAAGCAGGCATTAATGCAGACAGTGGTCCGAGCGACAACTCGGGTGTGGTGTGTTAATGGCTGAGGTTACCAGCAATCCTCCAGAGGAAGGGAACTTGTCTGAGGTTTTGGAGGCTAGTCAACCCAGTCAGGACAGATCTAATGGTGCTGGTGAAAATGATGATGATGGTGACAGTGGAGGCAGTGCTCCTACACAGTGGTGTCAATACAGAACTGGGGGAGCAGGTCAGTGGGGCTGTGGGTAAGGCTCAGGATGGGAATATTGTGTTTAGTGACTCTGATGAGGATTATATTGATATGGAGGACTTTCTTGATAAATTTTCAGACTTACGGGACTCAGGACCGATAAGTAGGAAGAAGCTGTACAGCTTGAGACAAATTAATAATTTTCTAGATGTTACAAAAAATGTCCGCAGGCCACTTCTTTCCAGATCTGCCTTTGTTTTTACTATCTTGTTCAACTGCAATGAAGAAAGCATCTCTTAAGGAGCTAGAGCAGACAAAACACTATCGTTTGAAAAAGTTCACATATGCAGTTAGATGTACTCTTAAATCTCGTACAGTTAAACCTATAAAGCACAAATGAAGAATCTAGTTCTCTTTGGGTTTCTCCTCCCTTTTTCTATAGCCATGACTTGTATTACATTTGGCTCTTTAAGCATTAATGGTTGCCATGACAAGGCTAAGAGGTCCACCCCCGTTGAATTTGTGTCTCTAAAGGGTTACGGTGTTTCCTTCTTGCAAGAAACACATACGGATTTCGAAAATCAGACAGAGTGGGAGAGAGAATGGAAGGGCCAGGTTTTTTTAAGCCATGGGTCTAACACCAGTGCAGGTGTTGCTATTTTATTCTCAAAACAGATTTGCTGTCTGTCCACATATATTTTTGTGTGCCAGGGAGGCTGCAGCGTATTAATGTGGATCTTGAGGGGGTTTCCTTTTCCTTTTTCAATGTTTATGCTCCTAATGGTGGAAATGAATGTGTAGAGTTCTTCCATAGGCTACAGTCTGCCATTTCGGATTGTGCAAGGGACAGGGTGGTACTAGTGGCTGGGGACTTTAATTGCACTATTGATCACACTTTAGATAGGAAGCACAAAGAGCCCCATCTCAGGTCGGCCAATGCTTTCAAATCCTTACTTCTGTATCATGATTTGGTGAATGTATGGAGGAATCAGTTCCCGAAGGAAAGGCAGTTCACTTGGGTGAGGAGCAGCTCATCCCTGTTCTCTGGTGCCAGGTTAGATTGGATATTCATTTGGAGGACTCACAGAGGGAGTTTCTGCTGTAGCCATATAACCCCTATCTTTCTGTCTGATCATCACTTTATTTCTGTCGATTTTCTTCTGTCCTCAAGGATCTCACATTTCTCTCACTGGGTGTTTAATAATGGGCTACTGCAGGATCAAAATTTTGTGGCTTTTTTCAGTCTTTTCTGGGAGGCTTGGAGAGAGAGTAAGATAAATTTCTCATGCCTGAGTCGATGGTGGGACATTGGAAAGAAGCAGATTCAGGTTTTCTGTCAGCAATATACAGCAAATAAATCAAATGTGCTTTAAAAACAGATACAGACTGTGGAACGTGAAATTCTAGAAGAGGGCAACTGGATGGAGCTGGGAGCTTAGTAAGGAAAAAGCTGCTTTTGAAGAACCTCTGGGAGGAAAGAGGATGAGGGACCATGATCCGTGCTGGTTTGACACAGCTGAACAATATGGATTTACCAACCTCTTTTTTTCTTTGGCTTGGAAGAAAAGAGATCCAGGAAGAAGCTGATAAGGAGCCTGCAATTACCGGATGGGCGATTCGCTATGGATACTCCTATCGCATTCTATCGCATACCTTGTCCTTCTACCAGGAGCTTTACACTGCAGAGCACTGGGAGATCACCAGGGCTTGATGGGTTGACTGCTGAGTTCTATAAAGCTTTTTGGACTCTTATTGGTCCTAATCTACATGCAGTCCTGATCGAATGCCTGGCTAAGAATGTTCTGCTCATAAGTTGCAAGTAAGCAGTGATTACACTCCTTCTAAAAAAGGGGAACTTCTCCTGTTTGACGAATTGGCGTTCTGCTTCACTTCTTGGCACAGATTACAAGATTTTTTCTAAAGCCCTAACAAACTGCCTTAAAACAGTTTTGGTTAAAACCATCAAACTCATGTACACAGATGTTTACAGCATGTTAAAAATAAACATGTCACTTACAAGGCCTTTCCCCGTCACTAGAGGCATAAGGCAAAGTTGTAACCTCACTGGGCTCTTGTATAGTGTTTATAGAACCACTTTTAGTATGGCTGAGAGTCTTTAGGACCTTTCGGTTCAGACGACTTTGGGAGGGGTTTCTACTGTGCGGCTCTTTGCTTATGCTGATGATGTGACAGTTATTATACGATCTTCACAGGACACAATCAGTCTGTTCAACTGTTTGGGGGTATTTCAAAAGGCCTTATCTGCCAAAGTGAACTGGGACAAATGTCTCTCCATCCTGCTAGGGCAGTGGCAGATCGTGGAGGTACCACGGCTGCCTATGCACTGTCAGTGGGACAGAGACGGGCTGGGAATTCTGGGAGGTTTTTTTTGGCACTGAGGAATATATGCTCAGGAACTGGGAGTGGCTGCAGGAGAAGGTGCTAGGGCGACTGCAGAGGTGGGAGTGGGTTTGTCCACAGCTACTGAGGGAGAGTGTTGGTCATTAATAATTTGCTGTGGCATAAGTTGACTGTTTTAAACCCTCCTCCCGAATTTCTTGCATCTCTACAAAGGCACTTTGTTAATTTTTTTTAGGATGAGCACCAATGGCTCCCCCCCGGAGTTCTTTATTTTCCTATGGCTGAAGGGAGGCAAGGACTTGTTCATCTGGTTTCTAAAGTGAGTGTGATTAGACTTCACTCGGCCCAGAAGCTGCTGTATGGCTCTGACCTTCCTTGGGTTGACTTTGGCCTCGCTTTGCTGAGGTCTGGGACAGAGCAGAATTTTAATCAACATCTGTTTTTATTGTCGCACTTTGACACTGTTTATCTGCAGTTCACCAGAGTATACGTTTGGCTGTTTGAAGCCTGGCGGTGGTCCCGGGTCTCACGGACAGAACATTATGGTTTATGTGAAAAAGCGGTTCTCTACACTTTTGTTGTTAAATGTGTGTTTGGTGCTGCACTGAAAGGGAGACTTGATACGAAGTGGAGGAACCACTTTTCTGACCGCCCGGACCTGTCCCCTTCATGGAGAGTGCTGTATAAAAGTCCACTTCCCAAAAGCTCTGGTGATCTTCTGGCGTGTGCTGCACAGTGCCATTGCCACAAAGGGGTTTTGGGTAAACATGTTCAAAACCCTGGTGGAATCGAGACTGAGGGTGGAACATGCCTTCTTTCACATCACTGATAGCAAACATGTTCTCCAGTAAATGGTGCACGAGTGCAGGTCTGTTTTCAGTGACTGATGATGGACATTTGGACTTTAACTGGTGATGAAGGTGATGAAGGGAGATGTGCAGGTCACGACCTGGAGCTTTTCATCAGCATTTTTCTGAGGTTTTCTTAGGTTTAATAGTTTCTTTATGATAAATAAAGTTGTTTAAAGTAAAAAAAAGTCTCTCTCTAATCCTCTAGCTCTCTGTTTTTATCTCTCTTTCTCTTGCCCACTCTCTCTCTCTCTCTCCCTCTCCCTCTCCCTCCCTCCTCTATGTCATATTACCCTTTAATACACTTTCATATGCGGCACTGAAATGTGAAACTGTGGGGTCTGTGTGAGTATGTTTTTCATTGGAATGTCTCACTGTGCTGTAGCTGCATGGCTAACATATCGCACACAGACACGTGGCGAGTGACCCAGTTCCTATATAAGGCCACCGTGACCGTTAAAGGGCCCATATCCTGCGTTTTTACATGTATTTGTTACATTTTTGCTCCTTGAACTTAAATCATGATGCCGCCTTCACTTGTCTCAGTGCCTTTTAGAACCCACGTAAGTTAATTAGCTCTGTTCTGCCTGATTGGCACCATCGAGGTACACGCAGGCAGTAGAGTGCGACTCTTTACCTCCTCACGCTACACTTCCAACCAGCCATAACATTAGGAACACTTGCCTAATACTGAGTGTGTCCCTCTTGCTGCTGAAACAGCTCTGACTGTGGTGCACTGTGTGTTCTGACTCCTATTTATCAGAGCCTTCCCTCCCCACATGCAGCAGTGAGCCTTGGGTGCCCATTACTCACCAGTTGTTCTTCTTGGATCACTTTTGGTAAGTACTAACTACTGCACACCTGGAACACTCCACAAGACCTGCTGTTCTAAAGATGCTCTGACTCTGTGTCTAGAACATTACTTATCACAGTGGCTTAGATCCTCACGCTCCTGCTTCCAGCACATTGACTTCAAGAACTGACTGTTGACCTACTGCCTAATATACCACATCTCCTTGACACATGTTAGAGTCTATGTGTGTGTGTGTGTGTAGGCTGTTCAGGTGCTTCTGAACCTGTTTGGGTAATTTCAGGTAGGTGTGTGTGTGGGGGTAGGGGGTGGTGGGGGGGTGATGAATGGGCTGCCTACAGTTAATATGATTTTGGCCGTGATCAGGACTGACCTGCATGGTAACTGTTGCCATGACAACAACCATAATACCTGACCCCAGGGCAGCAACCTAAGCCTAAGCCCAGCTGAAAGAAGCAAATTCTTTATCCTGACCTTCCCACTCATGTTTTTTTAACCTCCCCCTGGACTGCAGAACCAGAGGAACCTGGTGTGCTGATGGGCTGATTGCCTGTCAAGCTAATCTCCTGGCGGGCCGACTGGCTGATCGCCTGATTTCCTGATCGACTGGCAGGCCGTTGCTTACTTTGACCACGGGGTGGGACTGAAATTTAATAAACTTTCCAAAAGTTCTTCATTTGCAGGTCATCTACGAAGATGCTGCCATTTCTTTTTCTGCCCTTTTCTTATAATGATCCAGGCACTGACCTCCTTACACCATACAGGTCTATTTGCTCTCTGGTGCGCCCTCCAGTAACACATGTAGTACAGAGAGAAGTATGTGCACCTTTATGTTTACAACACAACTGATCGTCACATGCAGTTTCAGCTCTCATCAGTAGGTGGAGCAGTGCTTTTCTACAGACTCTGAAATTCTCTCTCTCTCTCTCTCGCTCTCTCTCTAGGTGCGGTATCAGTCATTGTGTTGTATCTGTTGTTTGGCTATGGAGCCTCTCTCCTCTGCAACCTGATTGGTTTTGCTTACCCTGCATACGCTTCGTAAGTATCAGTGTGGCTCATATGAACTTTATACAGCACCATATCGCTCCCTATGCTACCTGAAGTGTATTACAGTCTGTCAGAACGACCCTGTGGATCACTGTGTGTGTGTCTGCAGCATTAAAGCCATAGAGAGCTGTAATAAGGACGATGATACCCAGTGGTTGACGTACTGGGTGGTGTACGGAATCTTCAGCGTGGCCGAGTTTTTCTCCGACATCTTCCTCTTCTGGTTCCCCTTCTACTATGCTGGGAAGGTGAGGAGCTGTGGAGCTGAGTGGAAGTGTGTGTGTGTGTGTTTGTCACCTCTCTGATCTCTATAATTATCTGTCATGTGTTGAAAGTTTTTTTACTGCACTGGGAAAGCTTTTAGCTCCAGAGCACCAGCGAGCATCACATGGGTCACTCGAGCAGTAATATTGCACAGCCTGCACCTGCTCTTCTTTAGTGTTCATTCTTTTGTTGTTTTATTTCATTTTATAGGTTTATTCATTTATTATGTCCATCATTTCATTTGTTTTCAGCTTAAGTTTTTGAGTTAATTTAGAACTTTTAATTAAAAAATTAAATAAATGTTCTTAATTTTTTTTTTCATTCATTACCTTATTTCTTTCATAAATTCATTTTAAAATATTTTTTTATTATTTATTTTAATGTCTAATATTATTCTCAATTGGTTAAAATTAAATTTCAGTTGCTAATTTTATTTGTTTTTATTTATTTACTTGTTTCTACTCGTCCCTTTAGCTCTGTTGGTTGTATTTGAATTTCATTCAATTTTATTTTAATTGTTTTATTTTATAAAAATGAAGGCTGATTGAGGTTCACAGAGGCGAGACAGCCTGTCTGCCTGCTTTCTGCTGTCATTTACTGGAAATCTGAGTTGATTGCCCCACACAGTCCACTTCACTGATTGCGTGCAAGGATCAGAACTGAGGAATCTGACCTGCAGTTATTTCCATGTGGGACAGTACGTCAGTCCAGCTGACAGCAGTGTGGAAAGGCCTGCGTGTCTGAACAGTGTCAGTGATGCAATCTGTGTTGGGCTCTTGACTCTTTCTCACGAACTACATCGGAGTTTTACCTGTCTGTCACACCTGTAAACACACACACCAGGAGCAGTGGGCTGCAGAGCTGCACCTGGTGGCATTAAGGGCACTTCAGCTATGGATGGGGGAGGGGAAGGGCATTATTTACTCACTCACTCCTGTTTTCCCCGCTGGTCCTGAGGATTGAACCAGTGACCTTCCGGACACATGCCCTCTTCTCCAACCCATTCCATTGGGCCACACCTGCTCATGCTAACACTAATAACTCAACTCCAGTCCTGGACGGTTAGTGTCCAGCACAGTTTGGTGGTTCTGGAGCTAATCCAGGTGTGTCTGAACAGGTAGACCACCAAACTGTGCTGGATACTAACCCTCACAGAAGTGTGTTCACTGTGGAGCACAAGTGCTAAGAACATTAACAGTAGCATGCCATTTGACTTGGGGCGCCCGGGGTTACTAGATGTTTGGCTGAACTGTTGCTTTAGGATTGTAGCTCCTCATTCTGCAAGTGTTGGGGGAGAGGGTCTCTGATAGGTGGGGGGTTTGGTCCACTCCACCTACCAGTGCAGGGTGGCATCATCAGAAGGTTAGAGAGGTTCAGATTTCAGGTGGTCTTCATGTGTTTCCTCTGCCTGTCCTCCCTCAGTCTGTGTTCCTGCTGTGGTGCATGGCCCCCGTCTCCTGGAACGGCTCTCAGATCATCTACACTCGGCTGGTACGACCCTTCTTCCTTAAGCACGAGGCTGCGCTTGACTCCATGGTGAAGGACCTGAGCGGGAAAGCCAAAAGTGCAGCTCAGTCTGTGGCTAAAGAAGGTAAAGCCTCTCCCTGATCGGGTGTAACGGTACAGATGTTAGGGTTGGTGTGTGTAGTCGTGCGGAGAACAGGCAGTAAACATCACTAGGAACCAGATTTCACAAGAGCAAGGTCATCCAGGCACCTCAACGCTGAAGTGGTTACTCTAACCGCACATCTGTGTAGTGTTTTAGAGCCATATAGAACCTTATAGAGCCTCACACAGAGGGTTATAGAGCCCTATAGACCCTCACAGAGCATTACAGAGCCTTGTAGCACATTATAGAGCCTCACAGAGCATTAGAGTATTATAGAGTCTTTCAGATTGTTATAAAGCACTATAGAGCATTATAGAGTACTATAGAGCCTTTATACCATTATATAGCATTATAGAGCATTATAGAGTACAATAGGGTATTATAGAGTACTATAGAGCCTAACAGAGCATTACAGAGCCTTATTGAGCCTCATATAGAGGGTTATAGAGTATCATTAAACCTCATATAGCCTCAGACAGAGCTTTATAGAGCCGTATAGAACATCACAGAGCCTTACAGAGCCTTGTAGCACCTTATGGAGCCTCAAAGAGCATTATAGAGTAGTATAGAGTCTTTCAGATTATTATAGAGCACTATAGAGCACTATAGGGTATCATAGAGTACTGTAGAGCCTTTTAGAGCATTATAGAGTACTTTAGAGTTCTAGAGAACTATAGAGCCTTATGTAGCCCTTTAAAGTATTATAGAGGGTTAAAAACCATTATATATATAGTGTTATAGAGGTGTACAGAGCCTTAAAAAACATTAAAGGGTATTATGGAGCCTTATAGAGTAGCATAGTGTTTAAGAGCATTAGGTCTACTTTTTCTGTAGTGTATTACAGTGTGTCACTGATGTTATCTGTAGCATCTGCAGCTGTTAGAAATGTAGTTCTGTCAGTGAAATGTCAGTACTGAGATCATGTGAGTTGAGTAAATATTCATTTCTGTTTCTTTTCCAGGCTTTACCATGTTGGGAAATGAAAAGGATAAATGATTTGGGGAGTAGATGTGAAGTGTGTGCCTTTGTTTCCTGTCTCTGACACTGTAACACTGAAACCGAGTGGGGTTGTAGGGTTGTAGGTAAAATGACTTCCTCTGGTAATGAGCTCGTTCAAACTGCTGTAACACCTGAAGCAAGTCATTAATAAGTGCTGCCACACAAAGTCATTTTTTATACTCAAGTGTGTTTACAGTTAACCTGAGCCAAATGTTTCCTTAATTTACACTTCATGCACACTTAATTTAGTGTGCTGCGTTCACTCCTTTAACACTGTGAAATGTTTTCAGACATCACTTCTCATAATAAAGTTATCAGTGCTGACAAGATCCACATTGCCATTAAACCACCATGTTTCCAGTATGAATTATTCACTATCCACTATGAGTTAGTCAGTGTCCACTGTCAAATATACAGTACCTACTATGAGTTAATCAGTATCCACTATGAATTTCTCAGTATCTACTATGAATTAGTATCCACAATGAGTTGGTCAGTATTTAGTATGAATTATTAAGTATCTGCAATGACTTATTTAGCATCCATTATGAATTATTCAAAATCTATTCTCAAATATTTGGTATCCACTATGAATTTTTCAACATCTACTATGAAACATTCACTATTTATAATAAAATATTTAATTTCCACTATTAATGTTTTAGAATATGTCATGAAAAATTTAGTATCCACTGTGAATTATTTGATATCTACTATGAGTCATTTGGTATCCACAGTGAATTATTTAGTATTTAGTATGAAGTATTCCTATCCACAGTCAATCGAGTGTGTGGTGTTGGTTTCTGCTGGTCTCTGAGTGCAGGTGAACACAAGGCAGAGGTGAAGAGTAAACTGCTGTTTATTGTTGTGTTGATATGTTTATTCAGAGGTGAAGAGTAAACTGCTGTTTATTGTTGTGTTGATGTGTTTATTAGTTCAGTCTGAGTGTAAACACTGTAACACACATGATTGGAACTAGAAACTGTGTGAGTGTGTGTGGTTTCCTGTCTTCATACCCTGACCTGCGGATGTGTGCGTGTGTGAGAGATGTCTCTTGTGCAACCCTTTCTTCAGAAGTGTCCCGCTGGGGCGCTTGTGGGGACATGCCTCTGGCTGGGAGGAGACTTCCTCAGAAAACTCAGCTACAGGGTGAAAGGCCTCAGAGAAGCTGTAGCACCTGCTTCTTCACCTGAGCTCTCCACCTGTACAGAACAGTCACATGATCATAGTTACAGCGAAGGGGTGACAACTAATTAATGGGGCAGCTGGGATATGTAGTGCATTTGTAGTTTTTATTGTGTAGTACTGAATCTCGCCACTAGAGGGAGACAACTCATTAAGCATCACTGTGTCGACAACTGGGTTTTACTCTATAGCTGAAGGGACCCACCCCCACCCCCAGGACAGGTGAGGACCGGCCATAGGTCCTCCACACTGTCTGACGTTATCATTCCACCTTAAATTGTAAATTGTGATGAAAATGTTAATAATAATTATGATATTCTCTTAATGTATAAAATTCTATATAACAATTCTATATAATAATTGTAATATAATAGCCCTAATGATGTACAGATGCAATATATAATTTAAATAGTATAAAATAAATAAAAATACAGAAATATATAATAAAAATAAACAATACATAATACAAAATAACTTATAAATGTAATACTACTGTTAATAATAATAATATAAATATATAAAATAAAAATAACATAAAACAATGTAAACCTAAATAACAATTATAACAAAAAATAAAATAAAACAAATTATATAAAATAATGATTAAATGCAATGTGATACATAAATAAAAATAATAAATATTATAACCTATATTATAAAATGTTTGAAATAATAATGTATAATGTGTAAATGTAATAATATTAATAACCAACAATAATGCAAAATAATATATAAAAAAAGCATAAATAGAAAATAATGTGTAGATGTAATATTACAATAATCTGAAAAACAATTTATA
>JBBPDA010086062.1:0-12026 GCA_037974385.1 Arnoldichthys spilopterus
CTGCATACGTTAGCTGTTCCGAGTACAATAGGTCAATAGGGTCTTTAGACATCAGAATTGTAAATGAAGACAAGTGACCACATGAACAGACCCCTGGGTTGTCTGCACCACCCCATTTACACCCCTCACTGGACCACTGTGATTCTGCAAAATTCCAGAACACACAGTACATTTGATGATTTGGGAGTCTAGTTTGGTTAAACTGCATAGAGAGTGTTGTGCTATTGTCAGCAACAACTGATAATAGAACACCGCTGTAAGTAACTATTACATTGTTTACATTATTTGGCAACTTGCTGTCTAGATTCTTGAGCGCAACTTGAACAGATACGTTGGATGAGACCTTTGTGACACTCACACCAAAACCACTTTGGAATGTTGATGGGGATGATGGGCTGGAATTGTTACGTATTATTAATTGTATATTGTCCTGTTGGAGCTGAAACATGTCAGGTGGAGGTCCTGCATTAAGATTTGTTCTCTGTATGATTCCTTCTATAGACAACAAATATTTCCCAGGCAAAGTGTAATTCCCATCATTGCCCACAGGCTTCCAGCTGTCATTTAGACTGCCATTCAAAAGATTGCTTGAAGATTTCAAAAAAGTCTGAAAATAGCAAAAGATTATAGTGTTAATTTTATTTAATGAACATTTTATTGTTAATCAGGCATACATTTTAAAGGAACTGCTACTACTTACAGGAAACACCGTTGTGTTCCATGAGGAATTCTGTATGTTAGAAGCACTGTATAGGTTTTGCAGAATGCCCACAGATGCATTAACGTTTGCATATGTGTTGATGCCTGCACTTTCATAAGTTGATGTGCTTAAACGACTAAATATATCGTTTGCATTCTTTTCAACAATCCCGAGTCCTCGTTGAAGGTTCTGTTATGTATTGTTGAGAAGCAGAAAGGGCAATTAAAGTTCTGAACAACAGGGTCACATTGTTTTTTTTTGTTATAGTTCATATATTTAGTCTGAGATTCCACTATGCATGAACAGTCCTTGGTCTGTTAAAAATAATTAATTTGAACACCACTGTATCTTCTGCAAAAATACTCAAGTAAGGAACCTGGGGTATAAAGGCATCACGGGAAGTCAGAAAAACATTAAAAAACACCCACAAATACTTGAGATCACCCCATGTATTAGGTTTTAAATTGTGTTCTTTATGATCTTTAAAATTCTTAAAAGGTCATAAATTTAACTTGTACAATATGCAAAAACATACTGTGACATATTCTTGGTACTGCACACCCCCACCAATAGTTTCTTGTTTATTTATAACATATGAACAATGTGGCTTGCCACTATACGGTATGTGTATATCGATGTAGCAACAGTATTGCTTTTAGGCAAACTTGTTGCCACAACTGATTTATGAGAGGGGCATCTGACAACAATAAAGGGACAAGGCTGTTGGGGTAAAATAAGCTTGTGGCTTATTTCCCTCTGATAGACCCAAGTACAGAAATATAGACTGAGGAATAGAGCCCAGACATTGTAAAGCCAGACTAAAATAAAGGTGAAATCTTAAGAAATTCATCTATGTTCTAACATATGTAAAAAGCTTACCATAGTGTCGCTCAAAAGATTGCTGAGGTCATGGTTGATACATAGAGAGATAACAGCTCCCCACTGACCATTTGTGCAGTTTCTTTTTTCTAGTCCAACACCGTTAGAACCACATATCATTATGGCCGTGTAATTCGACTTTGCCACTGACCAAATATTATCTGACTTGCAAACATTTGAGTTTACTGATATAGAAAAAAAATAGAAAATTGTGCAATAAGATTTTATTTTCTGTCATATCTCCTGGCTAATAAAACATGATCAACAGCAGCTGATATGAGCTTTTTTTTCTTTAGATGCCATGTGGACCAAAGTTAACTATTTAACACCAGTGTAAAATTATTTATTATTATTTTGTCTGCTGATATTTGGTTTAAAAGAAACAAAACTGACCTTTAATGATAGGAATGATCACAGTATTATTTGTCTTCTGATTGTTTCTGTTTTGAAATGTACAGGCTGCATTTACTTCGTCCAAATTTTCATCACAAAAGATGCCTTTCTGGGCTTGGTAAGCGATTAGATTATTCCCAAAAGAGACTTTAAACATACAAAAAAAATAAGCACAGTTTCTAATTATAATAAAAAGGTAGTACAATTTAAATATTTTCGTGGAAAAGTGTGTAGAAAGGTCTACTTACCAAAACCATTATCTGTTATAGAATCTCCTGTCCAGGTGACTGTGTAGTTTTCTGTCGTGTTAGGAACTATACACTGAACTGTAATGTAAAACATTTTTGAAGGACCTCTACAGTCTGGAAACTGAGGGCTGCTCATGATCAAAATTTGAGGCAAAAGTGCTATATCTAAATATAGACTGGCTGTATAAAGTATGGACCCTGAAGTGCTGTAGTAGTCACATGTAAATGTTCCTGTATAGAGGAATGAAGAATTTTGTATCAAATGTGATGAATAACAATTAATAACCTAGGCAATCAGTGAAGATGTGAGGACACTTGAAAGCATAACATCACTGTCATCTTTAACATGAATTTAATTTTCAGTCACATACCTTCCCAGACTTCTGTAGTTTTACTAATCCATACTGTGCTGTTAAGAGTATTATAAATCACATTAGCTTCAGTCCCATTTGTAATGTCCATTGGTGTATTTGAATTTTGTTTGAAGGTCCACGCAGGTGTTCGCAGATCCTCTGGTGTTTTGCATGTTATATTGGCAGAAGCATCATAAGAAACTGGTTTCTGGGAGTCTGGAAAGCTGATGATTTTTACAAGTCCTGTAGAAAGAAAGGTGGAAATCCTGTAATCCTGTTATTATGTTGACTTTTTCTATCTACCTGCACTTATTATTGGAAAAAAAAAGTTGAAAATCTTTCAATTATCTCCCACCTACAATCAAATAAGTCTTGCCCTTGCGCCAGGATTGGCTAATGTTCAGACACAGAAGCAGCTTGTAAAATATTAAATACTACCCAAATAAAATGTAGTTAGAGGGACTATGCTAACCAATCTTAGCAGAATATGGGTTGGAAAAAAAAGTTCAATTCGTTTGCTAAAAATTTTAGCAGTCCGCTTGGTGGGGGGGGTGGGGGACCAGGCTGAAGTTGGTTAGTTATTCACAGCTTCTGATAAGTTTTGCTTCTTATTCGGCAGTGTCTTCTTCCATGGCTGCAGTAGGCTTCTCGCTTCACTAAGGGTTCACGGTGGTTAAAGCTGTGCAAATCATTTAAAACACTTAATGGAGAGTTACAAGTGTAAGGTTAATTTGTTCAGTTCAAGAAAATGAAAATTGCCCTGCCTAAAAAACTTATGAAATAGATTTATGAAATATTGCATTTCCTTTACACAAATTAACAAACAAACCTATGTTTGTTGCATACTTTATCTCATATAAGCTAACAACTTTTGTAGTAGTCATTAACTTAACTCCGTGACTCAAAGCCATGAAACTTGATGTGTAAAATGCAACATTTTGTGTACTCAAAATATTTTTGTGTAAGTAGGCCCCCGAAAATGCATTTGCCCCGGGCCCCCCACCCTCAAAATAGCAGACATAATAACAAAATAAAGAAAACAACATATGTGACAAACTAATACATACTTTAAACTGTAAAAAAAAATTAAATATGTGAACTTATAGCCTAGACAACCTAGCTGCCTTACATGTTTCAGTTCAGTTTCAAATAACAAATGATAAATAATAAGTTAAAGGAATGTAAAATGCTGACTGTTTGAACAACAATGCTAGCATTAATATTACCTGTTACTATGAGGATGAATTTGGCACTGCAGTTATTTGTCAAAAAATTAACTTTTTCTTCAAGTTGAGCCGATGTAAATGGAGAAGTTACCAGCATCACAAAGTCTCCAATCACACTCCCTTGTCTTTAAAAAAAGATTTTGGCGAATAATTACATGATTTATGTCTGTTTATTTTATGTACACACTATTAAGCATTTTACATTTATGTAATGAGATAAGACAGTAAGTGAAGTCAGTGTTACTTTTTGTATTAAGAAAATATGCACTATAATTAACACATTCCTTAGCACTTCTCATGTAATTGATGTATAGTACTGCTTTTTCCTATTACCTGAGTTTTGTGATTGTCAAAGAGCCAAACCAGTCCAAAGTACTGAAAGTTGTTTCCAGCTAAAAGAGAATGCATGATTAAATAAAGTGTTATGAAAAGCTGTGCCATGCACCATTTCTTCTCTCATTTTTGGTTACATGCCCCCTTGCCTTAATGACAACAGCAACCCTGCCAAGGAAGGCTTACACCAGAAGGCTTACACTTAAGTGAGTACTTGTGACAGGACTGATGCTGTTATTTATGTAAGAGGTAAATTAACTCTATGGTAAACTACAATGCTGCTTCAGCTGATAACAACATTATGCAACAATTCAGGGCTAAATAAACAGAATTTTTTAAAAAGTGACAGAAAATATTGTTGCTGGATTTTAATCCTGCCAAATCTTTATAGAGCACAAAGCATATTGTTACTAAAGGTCATCCAGCATAGCCCATGGCAAAGGAATGCACAGAAAGTGTAGGTTTTATCATAAAACTTCACCTCAATGGACTTTTGAGACAATAGTCATGCTGGAGAGGACTAAACTTCAATCAGATTCCACTGCATTTATGACAGTAATTGCAACAAAACGTGGTACTGGATCAGCACTCCTATTGGAGCAGAGTTTTGGGGATATATTTACACAAAAATAATGTGCCTGAGTATTGACTCCAGTGTTTGTTAGCAATTTAAAAAGCAAAATTGGGACAACAATCATGCCCTGGTTGACTGCATCTGGTGAAAACATTTTATTTAATTCATTCACTGCTCATTAGAAATGTCTGCAGAAATGATTTCAATGGCAGGGGTAGCAGACAGAACAGCTGTTACATATAATTTCTTATGTTAGGTAATGAACAATTTTGTTTGCAGTGCACTACATACCGTTGTAGTATAATTAGTGATAAATTGTTGATACAGAGTACTTTTGGTATCATCTAGATTTTTGGTATATGGCTGATTAGTGAGGATAAATGATCCACTGACAACAACTGGAGAAAGACAAAAATAAGGGTGCATTCAAATTTAGTATACCATAATTATCTTTTAATAGTTCTAGATACATTATTAAAAAAAGAACACGTTTTAAGCATCAGGCCACCGATATATTACCTCTGTCTTCAGAGAGGCAAATAGCTCTGGGCATTGTAGGAGTAAATGTGCAATTATTTTGCTTGCAGCACTTGTAATTGTTACACGCTTCATTACTCCAACTATAGCCTGGAAAGCAGTTACAGTTCACATCTCCTGAGGTCAGACTGTTACATTCTGCAGTCAGAAGGGTTAGAATTATTAAAAAGTGAGCAACAAAGATAATTAAATGACATAAATTATTTTAAAATATTTTAAAATTCATCTTCTTGTAATTTTTTTGGTACTGAAGGGAATATAATCAGATATTGGTATTTGATTACCTGTTGTTGGGATAAAGTGTTTTATTATTGCTGATTGATTCAAATCCAAAGTTAGGCCATTTAACAGGTCGGTGAAATTAATGGAAACTTCTGCTTCTATTTGAAGCTCAATATAGTAAACTCTTGTTGAATTGTCTGGTACATACACATACAAAGCAATAAAGAGCATTAACTCAAAGCCACAAGACTCTCTCGGTATGCTATACTTAATGCAATGATGGGCAAAATATTTACCTCCTGAAGAAGCCTAAAAATAAAAATGTAGAATATTTAGCAATGCTATGTGCAGTTTATGAATTAACTTATTTAAAGCAGCAAAAACTAGATGAACATACTGACAGTGGCTTGATGATACACTGTAAAATTGGTTTGTACTTTCAACCAAAAAAACATTTTTAATGTGGTAACAACAAAATAAACTCCACCCTGTTTTATTATCTGCAGTACATTAGAAACAGTATTTCTTTTCGAGTTTTGCAATGAGAAATTGCCAGCCTTTCCCACTGTAGGGATTTCCAACCACCTGTGAATTTTGAAAATATGTATAACAACATAAATAAAAAACTCTGAAGTTTGAAAAAAAAATGCATAAACATCATAAGACATGTTCACTCTTGATGAAATGAGTAAGTTGGCTTATCATTACAGAGAAATTGAAGAAGGTGTTTGTAATGAGATAGTGGGAATGAAAGTCATGTGCTTCTGCTCCATCTGGCAACAGCAACTTCAGCCTTCTGCCCACTTTGCCGGGCCTCTCTGAATTGTTTATGCTGTAGCATTTACAGCTGGCAACTATGTTAAAACATCTCTAATAATAAAGGACCAAATCCTTTAGTACAAATTGCTAATTATTGACATAGTTGTTGGAAACAGTTAATGGAAACAATGCTTTTTCTTTCTCTTAAAATTTATAAAGGTTTAAATGGAAAACCCTGAAGTCTGTTGTGCAGTCCCTCAAAGTACAACCTCATTCACAGATCATTCTGGAAAAGCAATCTTACCTTTAAGAGCAATGCCAGCAAAATAAGAATCAATCCTGTGCAGGATTTCATTCTGAGGCAGGAATTACTGAGACAAAGAAAAGCACAGTCCTTCATATAAGCAAAACATATATTTTAAATCAAAAAGAAATCAATAGAGTATGATAGCATTATAAATTGACCAGCAACAACAATAACTAGCACAACTGTCTGCCTTTGATATCACTTTCTTTGCATTGCATAAATCAGATCTACTGCATAATTTAAACTACAGGGAAGTTTATCCAGGAGACTGAGCCTTATAATGATTGTCTTATTATAATGTTTCTCCCTTGCCACTCTTTTTTTTATTTTTCGGAAGCTTAGTGATAGCTTCATGCTTACTAGAGATTTATTTTTTCATAGCTATAAAAAAAAATTCACCAAATGTAATCTTATATTAAATGGTATAATAATATTAATAATAATTTAATATGTAATTAGTATTGGCTTATTTTTGAGCCAGTTAACTACTTTAGACTTTATCCTTTTAGGTGGAAAATAATGGCATAGTCAATGTTATGTGCTTATGACTTTGGGCAATAATCTAGAGCTGACTGTATTCCTTACCATATCACTCCTATCACTTCTAACTATCAAAGTCATTGTAATTAAGTGAAACTAGTGTTCATTGTTTTAAGTGGTGCTCTTCACTTTCTGGTCCATTTCATGTAACATTAGTTTAGCATTAGTTTTATGCTCCAGTCTCTGTGATTATGTTGTGTCCTGTGTAAATGAAGACCAAGCCTTCATAATGGAATCAGTTGTTTAGGCATCAAAGTATAAAATGTTTACCTTGGGTTAATTTGATTAAATTGTTAAATATTATTGATAAATTAAATGTAAATAGTGTAAATCTACAAAGTATTGAGTTTAATATGTAATTAGTATTGGCTTATTATTGAGCCAGTTAGCTACCTCAGACTTTCTCCTTTTAGATGGAACAGTCTGTTTGATAGCCTTTTACGGTGTCTCCATATTTCACCCTCAGTTCCCACTCATGTTTATTTTAGGGCAATTTTGTTAACACTTGCCTAGTGGTGTATATAGACTTTACTTATTCTTGCAGCTTCTTTTACAGTAAAGGCCTCAAGATCATAGAAAATTTGACATCAGATGAAATGCATAAGCATCTTATATTCTACTTTTGGTGAGCAATTATTTTGGAAGCAATGGATGGATTAGCTTTGTAGAAAATTGAGCAATGAGCCACAAACCTGATTGCTTTAGAATTACAGATTTAAAAGAATAAAGGAAAATAAATTTTCTTACCTTTTCTAAAAATTATTTTTTATCTGCTACAAAAATATTGCCCTCTTCTCCAAAAAAATATATCAGTCAATATACTATGTCAAATCATAGCAAAGGAACAAAAATATAAAATATGTAAAAATATCTTTAGAATTGCTTGAGTTTTTTTTAAAAGTCCTCGCCACACAAACAAAAGGCAAACTACATTCTCCTGTGTTGAGAGGTACCAGAAGCAGATGTGACTAACTGTCTGACTAAGTCAGGCCCTTGGGATGCCCCATAAACCTATTTACATAAAATGTCACAGCAATCGGGTGCATTCAGCTCATCCCAACAGTAACACAGTGTTAACTTCATTTGACTTCCAAAAACGTCCTGCAAAGCCTCTACTAATTCACTCTGTAAATCATTTGAATTGCAAATAAATTCCAGCCTTCCAGGAACTATGATTTTAACTGTATTATAACAGCTGTTTATATGTTTAAGTCAATGAGGTGCATGTGGCCATAACAAACATAGAGATGTTTACATGTAAAACTCAATAAATGTCATGTTACCAAATTGCCATGATATCTAAGGCTTTATGTGTAAATATTAAAACAGAAGATAAACTATAATATTTAGGTAAAAGTATATAATGTATACTGATACATATTTAGTTACTCAGTAGAGAGGCAATTTTATTTTCAATATGCAACTGCTATAAATATTTCATCAAAATATAAGTCAAGTCAAGTCAAGTAGGCTTTTATTGTCATTTCAGCCATATACATTTCACACAGTACACAGTGAAATGAAACAACGTTCCTCCAGGACCAGGGTGCTTCATGAAACACGGGACCACAACAACTGCATAACCGACAACATAAAGTGCATTGTGTGCAAAGATGGGCACTTTATGTTGTCAGATGTGCAGTTCTTGTGGTCCAGGAAAATACCTAATGTAAATAACTAATAAATTAAATACTTAAGGTTGCATATGTGTGCCAAAAACTTTTTATCATTAGCTGTATGCTATATGTCTAAGACAAATTTTCATTTCAGACAATATCTTTCTTTTGCTATAGCACAGATATTTCCTTTTATTATCTGTGTGTTTATAGTCTATACAATATGGCTGGCTCTCTACTGAAAGGACTCTTATTAGTTTTAGTAGGCCAGGTTACTAAGAGCTCATAGCCAACTTTGGTAGGACACACCAAGTCGATGTGCAATTTTGCTTTAATGAGTAAGTAAAATTTATTTATAAATCGCCATTGAAGACAGATGTCACAGAGTGCTGTACAAAAGAAAAGCACACAGGAAATACATGGCAAACTTATGTAAATAAAATTAGAGATACATAAAGAAAAACATAAAAGTAGTTAATTAATATCCAAACACCTGCTGAAAGAAGTAGGTTTTTAGAGCCTTAAACTCCTTGATTGACTGCTGTGACCTCAGAGCCTGAGGAAGGTTGTTCCAGAGTATGGGGGTGACATATTGAAATGCACAGTCCCTGCTTGTCCTTAACCTGTTATGAGGTACTAAGAGATGTTCAAGTTGAGTGGATCTCAGTGCTCTTCCAGGGATGTGAAGAACCAGGAGGTCTGCGATGTACTGGGTAGCAGAGCCATGTATGGCTCTATAAGTGAGCAGTAGATTTGATCCTGAAATCCACCTGGACCAGTTTTACTCAGACAAGTGAACAAAGAATTACAAAAATCAATGAAAAAAAAGCATAGAAAAAATAAAAAAATATTTAAAAAATTTCCCTCTGGATCAATAAAGTATCTATCTATCTATCTCCATCTATCTAGACAAGCATTTCCATTTCAGCCCTAGAGACAATAAACTTTAACTAAGATACAGTTCTCACATGGTAAAAACAAAAACAGAATTCATGTGAACATTGAAATTCAGAGACCAGTCAAAAATCACATCTAGATTTCTAGGCCTTTTCTCATTGGAGGAACTTTTTTCATAGTTTCTAGTACCGTGGAAATGTGCCCCTTTTTCTTCTATTCAGACTGCAGGAACCGAGAACAATTATAGTTCTTAGGATGCTGCTTTTTTTTAGCTCCTGTGTAATTCCAGAATTATGAAGTTGTGTGGTTCTTGTTATGCCAGGGTGCCCTGTGGTTTGGCTGATGTGTACCCACCTTATCAACCTGTCGCACACTTTGGATGGAGTCATGGAGGATATTTTCCAGTTATTGTACTGCTGTCTTGTCTCCTGATATGTGAAATAAAGCATCTGCCTTAACATGTTTGGCACCTGGAATGGAGAGTGCATTTAAATCATGTGAAAAAGAGTGCCCATCTGGCCTGACATGGGTTTAGACTCTTAGACTGGCCACAAGTCCAGGTTCTTGTGGTCAGTCAACACTGTAAATGGATGTTGGGCCCCCTCTAACCAGTGTACAAAAAAGTTGTAAAGCTGGTTATTGTCTATACACTCTTTTCTGGAATATTTGAAACCACATCAGCAGATCCAATCAACCACAGCTCCATTGTCAACACCTGGGAACAGCTGTTAGCACTGTGCAAAATGAAGGTGCTCCTCTTGGACAGAGCAGAGATCCCTGCAGAACTGTGGAGAAGAAGGAGGGGCTGCAAAGCTGATGCAAAGTGCCATGAAAAGATAGTCTGTCATCATGGGAAACATAAGATCTCTTGTCAACAAAATAGAAGAGCTAACGGCACTAGCCAAACAGCAGAGGGTGTACCGGCAATGTAGCATCATGTGCTTCACAGAGTTACGGCTGAATGAACACACTCCGGACATCACTCTGGAAGGCTTTCAACTGGTGAGAGTGGACTGGGGAGCTAAGGAGAGTGGTAAGAGGAAGTGTGGTGACATTGCAATGTTTGTGAACGATAGATGGTGTAACCCAGGACACATTACGGTGAAGAAACAACATTGTTCTCAGGACATTGAATTGTTAGTGGTTAGCATTCTGCCATGCTACCTACCGAGGGAACTCATGTATGTTATCGCGATAACTGTGTACATTCCTCCATCAGCTAGTGCCACTGCTGCCTGCGAGAACATTCCCTAAACTGCAAACATCACACCCCAGGCCCTCATCTGTCATGTTTCATTGTCCTCTACCCTTCCCACCTTTACACAGTATGTAAATTGCCACACCAGGGGCAACAGGACCTTGGACTTGCTGTATGCAAACACAAAGGATGCATATAGCTTTTCACCCTTCCTCCCATTGGGCCTTTCTAATTATAATTTGGAACATATTTGATTCTGCAACCACCCCCACTCTTTCCCTCCAGAGCCTGGACCTGACAGCATCTCTCCACCATCACCCCCCCCCTCCCCTCACCCCCTCTACCCTTCACTCCACAATGGCACACCCTCCACAACAACTCCACTCTCAGGAGGCACCACCCAGCCCCTCTCACAGCCTCACCATCACAGAAGACCAGGTGAGAAAAGAGCTGTGAAAGAGGAAGGCAAGAAAGGCTACAGGTCCTAACAGGATCAGGTTGCTCAGGGACTGTGCAGATCAACTCTGAGGGATATTTCAGCACATCTTTAACCTGAACCTCAGCTTGGAGAGAGTCACAACCCTGTGGAAAACCTCCTGTGTGGAGAGGATTGTGCTGCTGTAATAAGTAAATTTCACAAATAGGGGATTAGTAAAGTTGTATTCTATTCTATTCTTCTCTATTCTATGTGACAATACCACACTGATCCCAACGAATGGGTTTGAATGGGTTAGAGTATTTTATCTCAGGTGCACTGGTGAAGCACTGTTTCAAAGTCCAAAAAGTCTCATCAGCCTCCAGCATTTTAGAAGTCCCTGCTCTTTTCTTTAGCACTGTGAGAGGAGCAGCCACTGAATTAAAGCCCCTGATGAATATGCAGTAGAAGTTTGTGAATCCTAAAAATCTCTGAAGTTCTTTGACTGAGGTGGGCCTGGACCATTTTGTAACTGCCTGTACCTTCTTTTCACCTTTTTAACCCCTTCTGTGCTAATAATGCATTTCTACTTTGACATAGTTAGTTTTTTAATAGGCACTGTAAAACTGATCACACGTGCTGTAGGTGTTGTGTGAGATTTGGAAGAGAATTTCAGGATGTTGTCAATGTGTATAATTACATATTTGCCCATTTCTTCCGGTAAGATGGCGGCGCGGCAGCAGCACGCAGCGGACTTTAGTTCAGCATTTAACACAATCATCCCCCAACACCTGTCTGAAAAGCTGAGCCTGCTGGGCCTGAACACCTC
>JBBPDA010086073.1:0-12026 GCA_037974385.1 Arnoldichthys spilopterus
CACCTACGGGCGATTTAGAGCATCCAGTCAACCTACTGCAGCCTTTGGACTGTGGGAGGAAACCGGAGAACCCGGAGCTCGCAAACTCTGCACAGAAAGGCCCTCATGGCCAAACCTTATTAGCTGGCTACTATTACTAATTGTGAGAAGCGGTTTAGAATATATATATATATAAATTCTAAACCGCTTCTTCTGTTTCCGGGTCGCAGGGAAACCAGAGCCAATCACAGCTGACTGCGGGCCTAAATTCTACATATATATATATACCAAGCAACAAAGCAGTTGAAGGACAGCAGAATATTTAAAAATGGCTACTATCCAATGGTGTGTACCAATCTATATGTGTATACTGCATATACGCAGTTTCCTTCAGGACAAATTAAGTTTACTGAATCTGATACATAGTATTTTCATGACAACGAACATGGCACAGATGCAATTGGAACAGATTCTGTTTTCACCCTGGAAGATCCTGTTTTGTCTTGGGAAAAATCTCACTAGTTTTTGTCTTCATGTTTTGCTAACTGTTGCTAATCGATGGCTAAATTTGCATCTTTATTCTCTTTATGTTTACAGAGCCAGTCGTCAGTTTCTGTGGGAAACTGGGGATCTCCCTTTAGACCCTCGCCGCTGATGTGTGGATGCACAATGGCGTTGTGTCGTTTTCTAGCGGCCTTTGCTCTGCTGTTTCTTGGAGTCCATGCTGTTCCAGCCCACGGTGGCAAACTGGTGCAGACTACCAGAGTCAGACGGCAAGCCCCTGATGATGGAGGCTTCCAAAGCAACCAGACACAGCCTATGATCTTCAACCATGTGTACAACATCAATGTCCCACTGGAGTCGCTGTGCTCTGTCGATCTAGACTCCACCCCAGAGTCAAGTGCAAAAGATTCTACAGTGGGTGATAAGCCACCGACTGAGTACACGGAGCAGACCATGGACTTGGACAGTCAGGTGACCTTTACCCATCGCATCAACATCCCAAGGCAAGCGTGTCCCTGCCCTGCCTCATCCACTCTGCAGCAGCTGGCCAGCCGCATAGAGATGCTGGAGAGAGAGGTGTCCCTGCTGCGAGCTCAGTGTAGCGGTGGCTGCTGTGGAGAAACTCCCGCCATGGGTAGGTCAGAGACAGATGTGCACAGCTGCGGTGGCAGAAGAGGGCTCTTGTACATATGTTTTGTTGTTTACTAAACCGTTAGCAGTTACCGCCAGCAAACATAAAACTTGTTTTTATTTAATAGACATTATTTTTCAGTCAACACTCATTAAAAATTAAAAAAAAAAAATGATAATGGATATTCTAACGTTTCCATCAGCCAGGATTATACTGTAATCAGCTGATATATTATTTTAGCTGATTTTATGAAGAAAACACATGCCAGTCAGCCAAGCACATGATCTGCATGTGTTTTGTTGTCGAATAAAAATAATGAATTAAAATATAAAGCAAAATAATTATTAATATTCGCTTATCTCAGTGACAAACTATTTTTTTCATACATGCAAAAACCCAATGTTTACTTCCTGACCAATTACCAGCTTCAAGAATTTTTTTAACATATGGACAATTCTTCATTTGCTGTCAATATTTGCTAAGGTGTCTTTGTTTTTTTTAAAAATCAGCACATTAGCAATAATGCTAATGCCCATTAGCACCTCTAGGCTATGCTGCATCATGTAGCTCCCAACTGAAGACGGAAGAACCACTGAATCATTGAATCCTTGCATTACAGCTTGCAGCCTGTTAGTTGCTGAGCTGGTTGCAAAAACAAGTTCTTTCAATGGATGTTGTTAGCCAGTCAGGCTATGGTGGGCAGCCACAATAAAGTGGCTCAAATCGGTGTGCAATATTTTACAGGGGCTTTTCAAAAAAAAAAAAAAAGCAGGCAGAGTTACTGAAGCCTGACTAAAGCTAAAAGGAAAAAAAAAAAAAAAGAAATCCTGAGGTGGTCCACCTGTGGATTCAGGAGCAGGAAACCTATGATAGAGACAATAGTAAATATAAAATATACAGTGTTAGTGGGTGGATGTCTTTTCTCCATATGAGTCTTGTTTCTTGTCCTTGTCTGACGGCACAAGGTGAAGTTGCAGGGATTCGATGTGAGGACAGAGGAGTGAATACCAAACGTTTACTATATTAGATGTCCTTCACATTTATCACCTACTACTGAGTTTAAAAAAATCAGCAGATAATAAACACAACTAGATACTGTAACGTGCTGGTAGTGTCGCCGCTTCCAGGCGGTTCCAGAAGGGCCATGTGCAGGGGAGAAGACCCCTCAGCGAGGAAGAGAGGGGTGTTTCAAACTGCCCAATGCCAAAAACAGGTGGACAAACCGATTCTTGGCAACGGCAGATGTAAACTCATGTTATGGCGGTGGGCCCTCGAGCTATAACTGCCATGTGTGTTTAAGATGAAGCATTTACAGCAGTAAAAAGGCCAATTATCACTATTCCACCAAATTAGACCTCTGCATTAATCCCACCACATGTGGAGCAGGGGGCAGCTATTAACAGCACCCGGGGAGCAGTGTAGCGGGACGGTACCTTCCTCAAGGCTACCTCAGATGTACCCAGGCCAGAGCTTGAACCTGCGACCATCTGTTCACAAGGGCAAGATCTTAACCACTAGGCCACAGTTATTTCATCTGCGATGTGTTTCATGTGATTAACGCCTGAGAACAAGAAGCGAGGCCTGCCTCCATCAAAAGACCATGATGGGTCCGAAGCTCAACCCTGATTATTTTTTGATTTTGAAAATTTGCAAAGGAGCAGGTTTGGCATGCAGCATAAGTTGCCATGGCAATGTAGCACAGCAAAAGCGATCCGTGTCTGCGAGGCAGGAAATTCAGAGCTAGATATAACCAAGCTTCTAGTCCTCTGGCTAAGCCAGAAATCCTACACAGGCTCTGCTTGTCCCGCATTGACGGATCTTTCTGGATTTGTTCCGTGGACAGTGTGAAGAGAGAGAAGCCAAATCATTATTGAAGGCTTGCGCTCTTTGTCTCTTTGTTCCTCTTCCGGCTGGAATGTGTCTGCCGTGCTAAATAGGGGAGCTAGCTCTGTCTGTGGGGAAAACGCTATTGTGGACAGAGACAATGTTGTGCTTGTTTAAAGTCTCGGAGGTGCACTTTAGCGGATTCACACCTGCAAGCCGAGGCAGTGGAGGCCCTCCAGGGCTACTAAAAACAGCTGAAACGGTGGAGCAGGGAAGGGAAAGTCATATTAAGCTAAACAAATGAGGTTAGATGGGAGATTAATTACAAGGCCTTTGTCGCAAAGGTCTTTCCTCTGGACCTTTGGGGTAAAGCTAAGTATTTCAAGGTGCAGCGGATCTCCTGGAAGATGGCTCAAACTAGGCTATATTTGTCAAAGCTAATGAGATTGCGGTGTGTTGCCTCAGTTTCAGTCTGACGATTCTGGGGTCATTAGCATGTGGAATGATGAAAGTGTTCAATGAGTAATTAAGGCTGGCATCGGATAAAGCCACACTGCGATAATGTGCAGTGTTTACTCTAGTGTTTATTGTAGTCTGGTAGCAAGAGTGACGTTCCGGCACTGGACTGAATGAAATCATTGTTCAAATGTGTAGGACAGATCATACACACATGCAGACAGGGATATATACGTAGGCCTAAAATTAGAGTCTTTCCATTAAAACATCAGTATACAACATACGCAATTTGTGAAGCTGTGCTGCTGTTATTGTGAAAAGAGTTTTGCAATAATAGGTTGATAAATGGGCTCATTCTGGCTTAATTAGACAGTTTAGGTCATGCTAATGCAAATATAACAGTATATGAACTATGGTTTTTTATGCCTACACTTACCCTCCTCTTTCCACTGTATATGCCATAAACATTTCACTTCTTTTTGTGGAGAAGACTTAAAAATATCAAGAATTTCATCATGAGACTTGGCTTAAAATTAACTGAGGATAAGACAAAGTGGTTTAAATATATGTATATAAAATATATGAATAGAATATAAATATAATATATATATATATATATAATGTTATATATGTTTTTTTTAATTAATGTCAAGTATTATGTGCACAATATTATTTTTTATATGTACATTTTTTCGTTTATTTTTCATGCACAAGCAGTTACTATTACTCAGCATCGTAGCAAATGATGTATAGCACCACCCACATCTAAAACATACAGGTTTAAATTGAGCAAAGGCAAAGGATTTTGAAATATGTTCTTGCTGTTAGAACAAAACATTGTATCTCCATTTCTGTTGCTTTTTTATTTATTTTTACTATTCTTTTAAAAGGCTATTTTCTCACATTGGACCAACAGAAACTTTGCTTGGAATATAATCAAAAATCACTTGTGCTGATTTTTCATGTCATCAGAAACGATGGAAACGCTGCTGTTATTTCCCCTGATGTCTGTTCTCAGGTCGCTTGGACTTTGTTCCTCACTGCAGTGGTCACGGAACCTTCAGCATGGAGGTTTGCGGTTGTGTGTGTGATGACGGCTGGACTGGTAAGAACTGCTCAGAGCCCCGGTGTCCGGATGACTGCTCTGGCCAGGGCGTGTGCATCGAGGGCGAGTGTGTGTGCGACCGGGACTTTGGCGGCGAGAACTGTTCGGAGCCGAGGTGCCCAGGTGACTGCTCGGACCGCGGCCTGTGCATCGACGGAGAGTGCGTGTGCGAGGAGGCCTATTCCGGCGAGGACTGCTCCGTGGGAAGATGCCTGAACGACTGCTCCGACCAGGGCATCTGCGTGAACGGGACGTGCCAGTGTCGGCCAGGCTTTCTGGGAGAGGACTGCTCCCACGTCTTCTGCGCCAATAACTGCAGCCTGAAAGGAGAGTGCAAAGACGGTTTCTGCATCTGCCAGGAGGGCTACACTGGAGATGACTGTGCTTCAGGTGAGTGGCTCTCAGCAAGTCATGGTGCAATTACAATGTGATTTTTAAGTTTAATTTGGTGAACCTGACAATTTTGAACGTCAAAGGATTTCGACTGATTTGTATGGGATAAAATATCAACCACAGATACAGTATAACCTCAACTGAAAAGACTTGGATGTTCATATTGGTGTTATTCAGCAGGTGAACAACAGTAACAATAACGACCAACAAACAAGCATTTCTAAAAGCATATATTTCTTTTTACATTAACTTTACATTCCTTTACACTTGACATTAATTGTGGACAACTGTTGCTGAAGTATCTCTGGAATCAGTAAGTTACAGAAGGTCATTTACTCTGGAATCATTATTTAATCATAGTATTGACTGAATGTATCTAAAGATCTGCTTCATATAATTATGTTTTTGGTTATTCCCAAATGCAACATTAGAAAGCATCAGAATTAGCCATCTTGCTTAAATCTTTAATATTAGCAGCATTTCGCACAACATTGTCACATTTCATATGATTCCACAGACGTTTTCCACACTTCCACACAAGGAAGAAATAATTATTAGAAAATCATGACCTACTTCTGTTCTCGTTTTTGATAACTGGTAATTTGGTAAATGATAATGTTATATGCAGCGAAATGAAAGCTTGTGTTATTTCTCTTCCTGTTGTACTGTATCTGATAGAAAAGTAGTATAGGAGTGCTTCAAAAACGTTGATGCATGAACTGCTCTGAAGACACAATGTGTGTTTGATTACCCTTATGCTGCTGCAAATTTCCACTTTCATGCATTAAACTCACGTCTCCGACATCATAGTTTAAATCTGTTGCTATTTTCACCGGAACCTCCTTCTTTATTCATTTTTGTGAAAGCTTCTCACTTGGGGATCTTTACTCTCCATTAACCCTCAGATGGGGTTTCTTTAAGCAGTTATTCCGGTTGCTACATACATTTTTCCACACTCCTGTGTGACCTCAGAGCCACATGACTTCAGTCTTTTGAGCAGCACGTTCACAAACAACAGTTTCAGTCAGTAGACTTCACCTAAAACTGTGGAGGAATGTTCTGTCCTCTCTTTAGCTAGAAAAATATCATTAATGCAATAAATGAAGTTATCCATCTGAAAGTCATTCTACTTCTGTTTCAGAGTCATGCATGGCATCGTTCCAAGCTGTCATCTTTCCTTTAAAGCATAACTAAAGAAGGAGGTTTCAGTGAAAATATGTAAGATAAAGTCTTACATAAAACATGATTAATTAAAGATCATTGAAGTTTAAATTATGTAAAATGAAACTACATCAAACGCCTCAAATTATCTCTAATGCTACATTTACATTACGACAGTAGACCTAAAACTTTGGCTCTGAATATTTGTGGCTGACATCCAAGTATTTACAACCCAGTTTTTGATGTAAAACACAAAGGATTCTAGAGTAGCATCCTACCCCACAAATGAGAGGGAATGCCAATGCTATACCAGCAATGCAACTAGCATGGCAATGTGTGCAAATTTGCAGCAATTTAGCTTAGGGTTGTTGTAATATAATGGTATTGAAGAAAACAAATATTGATATTATGTTACCAAAACACATACAATAATACTTTTTGATTCAAACTCCAATAGCTGGTGGTATTGCTCCTTAAATCTAGTAATCCCTCAACCTTATGCCCATCCCTTTCATGCTCTTGGCTGTTGTACATAAAGCAGCAGTTAGTTTGCTTGCACTGAAACAGTAAATAAATGTACTAAATGTCATTAAGGTCTCAGTTGTGTTGTGAAAGCTTCTCACTTGGGGATCTTTCCTCTCCATTAACCCTCAGCTGGGATTCTTTAAACAGTTATTCCTGTTGCTACATATGTTTTTTTAAAAGTTCCACACTCCTGTGTGACTCCAGAGCCACATGACTTCAGACTTCTGAGCAGCACGTTCACAAACAACAGTTTCAGTCAGCAGACAGGGACTAATTCTTACCAGGAAAGCTTCTAAAGTTCACAAACAACAGTTTCAGTCAGCAGACAGGGACTAATTCTTACCAGGAAAGCTTCTAAAGTGACACATTATTTGTATTTTAGTTTTATATCACACATTTCTCAGAACCCCCAATGGATGAAATGACTCATTAGCCTAAAACTTGCTTTGATGTGTGTAATGTGTGCCCAACAGTTATGCAGAAATACATGATCTATTACGTAGCATTGCAAAAGAAACATCATGTATGCATTTTTTGTACCATGCAT
The DNA here is from genome assembly GCA_037974385.1 of Arnoldichthys spilopterus. Taxonomy (NCBI): domain Eukaryota; kingdom Metazoa; phylum Chordata; class Actinopteri; order Characiformes; family Lepidarchidae; genus Arnoldichthys; species Arnoldichthys spilopterus. Next base: position 7,126 of record JBBPDA010086073.1, read on the forward strand.
TATGCTCTCAAGTAATATATCTGCCTGTCTGCCATGTTTGTGTGTGATTTACTAAGGGACTGAGAGTCAAATGTCAAAGAGTATAAATAAAAAAGATGAGTATAAAGATGATAGCATATCATTTGCAATTGATTGTTACTTCAAGAGTCTGCACATGTTGGAATGTTCATTGTTTTGCATTCAAATCACACATGGGGGCTGCCACTACTTTACAGTGGGAAGTAGTCATTTTAGTCATTCTAGTAGACGTGGTAAGAGTTCTAAATTCCAGCTGTGTATTGTACTGTTTCTAACCTCTGTATAAAAGGGGTTTTTTTTTTCTTGAACACTCTGTGAGACATAATACGTCTTTATCAACTGGAGATGGTTGATTGTTCAAGCCTTCAGATCTGAATGCTTTGAAAATCAAACAGTGGGTAATGATAGATTCCACTTGCACAGTAATGTGTGAAGACTTTCATCATCTGGAATCCATTGATTCAACAGAGAATATTTTCCCTCTCAGCTTTGATGGGAAGTGTTAAAGACCCATTTGATTTCTTTTTCTGTCAGGACACCTATTACGGACTGATTCAACTTTGCAGTGGCTTCACCAAGCCTTTTCCCAGTGTGTTAGCACTCAGATTGTGTGTGACTCTAGCGAATAGGTGCTAACTATGCTCTTTCCATATGTTCCACCATTGTTTGGCAGGTTGCGTTCAGTATGTCTGGTTAACACTTGTAGTTTTATTTTCTTACTGGAAATGTACAGGCAACAACATAACTGCATGTTTTTTCCCCAATCTGAACAAGTCTTTTTAAGCCAGGATTACAGAAATATCCAGGAGTTTAGCCATTTACTCATTAAGAGTTGCTAATACTTAAATTTTTTGACTTTCAGTGATTTCAGGCTGTTCTGAAATTGACAACAGTAGTTTTACAAAGACATATTCAAGTATTTAATGGTAAGTTAACCACAAAGCAGTCTGGGTAATTCTTGTATCTATTTTTGGCATTGTGCAATTAATTAATAGCTGGAGTCCAAAGCAAAATCACATAATTGCCATATCTTTTTTTTATTATTTCACGAACATATGTGTGAAATTATTAAAGTATGCAACTAAACAATATAATTATATAATTACATGCATAATCAAGTTGAATACGTAAAATAAGTAATTCAATAAGGTTTTCTCCAGACAAAAGGGAACGAGTGAGAAGAGAAACAGAAAAGAGAAAATGTCCTTATCCATATCAGGGCTTTAATGCAAAAAGAGAGCTTTTAACTGTAATTGGTTTGACCACGTTACCTGCTTAAAATATTCAGACTAAAGAGACAAAGCTTCATGAAGTTTTGCCTGTTTGACTGATTAGCTAAGCTGATTAGCTCCCCCACTTTATTCTGTGTGGAATCGGTGGCTGTAGGAAAAAGCCATTCAAACAACACTTTCCAAAATTCATCCAACCTCCTGCGTCCATGCATTGTTATCTTATCAGTGTCAAATCTTTGTTCATCACACTAAACGCTAGTGAGTCACAAGGATTAGCAGCTGCTACGCTTCTGAGGCAAGCACACTCACTCAAAAACATGCCTCAGTAATATCTCTGCAGTAGTCAGATGTACTGGCTGTCAGAACTCTTCCCCTAAATGTCTGTATTAGAGCTCTAATTTGAGGCGGTAATGTCAGCTGTGAATGCGCAGTGCAATCCAAATGCTTTTTCGTGCTGCCCCAGATTGCTAGCAAGCATGCTCTCCACTGCATTTATTTTTGAGAGTGCTGGTTAAGCCTGTCTATCTGAAGCATTAAGAAGTGTATCCGTGCTGAACTAGACATTAATGGATAGTTCAGTGAAAAGTCAAACTTGCACAATCTTCCGCTTACCTCAGGTTTAATCAATCAGTCAGTTTTATTGAGGCTAACATTGCTCACACTGCTAATAATGGCCTGACTAGCCCAAACCTTTTCTGTAAAAACACATCACCAAAACTCCTTTTCACCTTCTCAGACACTCTTCATTGGTGGCACAGTCTTGTGAATGTGGTTTAAGACATACTACGACTTACTGTAAGGTATAAAAATGAGAAATTGTAGAATTGGATATGCATTCACAAAGCAGTTACACCACATCCACGGGTCTGTGCAACCTTAATAAAGATCTGGTAGCTGTTTAAACAGTTTAAGAGACGTTTCGGTGAAACAGTTGGGGTTATTTGGTTATAACAGTACCTTTAAGAGTAATGCATGAAGTATAATATAGGAAGATTATGAAAATAACTGTACAATCCCTCCTTGGAAATGTGTGCCATTTGAGGAGTTATACAAAAAATACATGTTTTACAAATGTGATGTTTTCATTCTAGAAAAATGCCCTTTTTAAAAAAAACAAAAAACAAACCTCCTATTAAAAGTATGTAATAATAATAATAATATAAAAATTGAAATAATGATCATAACAATAATAATCAATAGAATAAAATATTAAAATAAATGAAAATATTTGATAGTTGTGTCTCTAGTGCTCAGCTATCTCAACTGCAATAGCAATGGTTTCTCTAACATGAGGAATATCGGCTACAAAGGGTTTGAATCCTTAGTTTAGTGCACTACAGTACAGTCAGTCAGACTGGAATGACTCTCTAAGTGGCAGCTATAGATTGAGCATCTCGTCGGCGTGACTACTGCTGTCAGCTCTGTTACAGGGATGATGACCCACACCAGACTTTCCCATTTAAAATAGAACAATGGTTTATTGATTTGTGTGCGAAATGTATGTGTAATTCCTACTTGTGTCTTGATGTAAAAGGTGCACTGAAGCTGCTCATTCAATCATCTGTACAACCTCTGTAACTTTCCTGTTGTTCTCAGACTTTTCTACTTTTCTAAAGTTTTTAAATTTACTGCTTTTTTGGTTTAAATTTCAAGCCACATTATTTACCATTAATTCAGCATAGTAGCAAGATTCAGAGAGTAGTTGAGCAGTGCTGGGAGGCATTGAGCAGCAATGCATGATGATGTGGATTGCTGATGGCATTGTCTGCGCCTTAATTATGAAAAGCAGCTTAAAAGTTTTGGAAACTATGTTGTATCTGGTGTCTGATGGCCTTATGTTAACTATTCATACTGCTTTTCCCAGTGTAAATAACAAGACTAATTTATTTCTATATATATTTCTATTAATTATGCATTCAAGCACTTTTTTGACCAGCACCTTCACTTTTTATCCACCACTCTTTTGATAATTTTTTTTTAAAATGTAGGACTTTGAACCTTTATTTAATTGACAAAATACAAAGAAAAGTACAGTGATACTTTGACTTATGAGTGTCCCAACTAATGTATTTTTTGAGTTGTCTCTCGGACGATTTTTTGCTTTGAGTTGAGAGCTTAAACTCTGGTTATGAGCCAGCTTCAGATACCCCGCCATAAGTTGGCGTGGTGAATGCCGCAACATCCGCCCAGCGTCCTGTTGTCACGTCTGTGCATGCCACGTGGTCCTGTCCATGTCTTGTTTTGGTTTTCCATGTGGTTTCTGGTCTGTTCTTCTGTAATGATTTGATTGGTTTTTGGAAGCAAGTGCAGGAGTTTGGTATTTTTAAGGTTTTATTCAATATAATGAAAAAAAAACAACTAGGCAACATAAACTAAGAAAACAAAGAGAAAGCAGGGAACCAAGACTACAAAACTAAGGTACATCTAGGTGACAACCACAGGGTACTTACAACAGGGTGAAATACTACAGGGACAACTATGGGAATGACTAGGAGAATCTGAGGCTGAAGAAAACCATTCTGAGGCTTGAGGAACACATTCTGAGGACGGGAAAACACAGTCAGAAATATTTTCTAAACTGCGGATATCCATTCATGAAAATATTTTGGTGTATGGTGACCTTCACAAGAAGACCAGCCACTAGAAAGCTGCAGTAGTCCAGTCTTAAAATGTGTCCAGTCTTGAAAGTGACTGGATGAGAATCTGAGTAGCGTTGTTGGCGAGGAATGTTTAGACTTTCCTGATGCTATAGAGAAGATACCTGCATGTTCGGGAAAAGTTATGAACGTGAGATGAAAATGTGAGATCTTCATCCAGAGTAATTCCCAGATTTCATGCTTCCATTGATGGAGTGATTACAGCCTTCTCAAAGGTAACCACAAGCTCAGGTCTTGGATATGTTTTCCCTGGGATGTAGAGAAGTTCTGTCTCATTTGGGATTTAGTTTAAGATCATGTGCTGTCATCCAGGAGATATTGTTCAGCCATGCAGCAACTCGGCCTGAGACCCCTCTGATGAGGAGGCCGCCTCTTGGATCGGTGAGATGTGTGAACAGCTATCAGAAAAAAAAGCACATGTCAAGACGGAGGTAAAAGAACAGTAGAAGGTTCCTTGGTTAGTTAGTCTGAGGTAGATGGTAACTAATTTTTCAGAAGCAGCCCTGGTGTTCAGTGGAGCTTCTAGAGAATTCTAGAGATTCAGTTTAATGTTAACTTTTGTTGTAAATGTAATGTAACCTTTAATGCTAATTTTGCCATTGTTTTTCTGTTAAATTCTATATTTTAAATGTCATTATAACTATGTTAATGAGGTTGAGTAGTGTAGTATAGTGGGCAGTAGTGGTTAAGACGTTGCGCTTGGGAACTGAAGGTCACAGGTTCAAGTCCTGGCCCGGGCACTACTAAGGTACCATTTAGCAAGGTACCTTCCCACTACACTGCTCCATGTCTTGGAAGTCGCTTTGGATAAAAGTGTCTGCCAAATAAGTACATGTAGTATAGTAATCAGTGTCAGATTGTGGTTTAAAATAAAATTTACTCAATGCAGAGGGTTTTCAGGAAGCAAGTGCAAGCTTTAGTGAAAGTGACTATTTGTCACTGTGAACACACTCAAGCACCACAACGAAACGTGACCTCTGCATTTAACCCATCA
>JBBPDA010086084.1:0-12025 GCA_037974385.1 Arnoldichthys spilopterus
CTTTGCTTTTCTCTGAGTCTTTGGGATCCCAAATCTTTGGGGGACACTTTGTTTCTAGATAGACACCTCTCTCTCTCAAATAAAATTTTTAAAATTACTTTACCATGTAATTCTGACCTCTCCTTGAAGACACGTTGACACTTACCAACATCAGTGTAATGCTTTTTGCTTTCTGACATTTAACTGTGTCATTTTGTACAAGGGGCAGGGACAGTTATATGTAATATATTATATAAAATAACATATTTTCTTTCCTACTCCCACCACTCCATGCATCATTGAGAGAGAATATTACTCCTCACTTCCATTATAGCTGCATTTCCACTGCGGAATGCCTGCTTTTTATGATACAATTAAATCTTGACAAATAAAATCATGTCCCGCCCACACAAAACATGTTCTTATATCCGATTCAGGTTAAATCTAAGGATGCTTGTAAGACATCTAACGAAAATGCCAATCGGTATGTGCCAACCACAAATTAATAACTTACAACTGCAAATAACCTGTAAAACTGCAAACATCTGTGAAAAAAAATTAAACTAAAGTTCACAACTAGCACTGTCATTAGTCAAGCTTTAAGATTTTGCTGTACTAAATGTGCCTAGATTTTTGCACCAGAACCTTGGAACACATTACCTATTAATTTTCATCAGGTATCAGTTAGTAGTTTTAAAAAAGCAGCTAAACACTTTTTTTTAGTTAAGCTCTCAGTTCATTTATTTTTATTTTCTTGTACAGCTATAGCTAAAGGTTTTCAGAACGACACAAATAATTAATTTTCTCAAAATTTGCTGGCTCAGTTTTTATGATGGCAATTTGCATATACTCCTGAATGTTATGAAGAGTGATCAGATGAAATGCAATTAATTGCAAAGTTCCTCTTTGTCATGAAAATGAACTTAATTCCCAAAAATTAATTTCCATTGCATTTCAGCCCTGCCACAAAAAGACCTGATAATAGATAATTTCTGCGATCCTCTAATTATCACAGGTGACGATGTTGACAAGGACAATGATGGAGATCACTCTGTCATGCTAATTAAGTTAGAATAGCAGACTGAATGCTTCAAAATAAGGGTGATGCTTGAAAACAATGTTCTTGTTTCCTGCAGGCATCATTTAATTTTTTACAAACAGATTTCACCTAAATCAACCATTTATCAGATCATCAAGAACTTCAAGGAGAGAGGTTCAGTTGTTGTGAAGAAGGCTTCAGGTTGCCCAATAAGTCCAGCAAGCACCAGGACAGCCTCTGAAAGTTGATTCAGCTGTGGGATCGGGGGACCACCAATGCAGAGCTTGCTCAGAAATGGCAGCAGGCAGGTGTAAATGGCAATGACTTTTGGAGTACAGCCTGGTGTCAAGAGGGGCAGCAAGAAGCCTCTTCTCTCAAAGAAAAACATCAGGGACTGACTGATATTCTACAAAAGGTACAGGGCTTGGACTGCTGAGCACTGGGGTGAATTAATTTTCTCTGATGAATCCCCTTTTCCAATTGTTTGGGGTATTCGGAAAGAACATTGTCCAGAGAATGAAAGGTAAGAGCTACCATCAGTCCTGATTTATGCCAGCAGAAAACCATCCTTAGACCATTCATGTGTGGGGTTGCTTCTCAGCCAAGGGAGTGAGCTCACTCACAATTTTGCCTAAGAACACAGCCATGAATAAAGAATGGTACCAAAACATCCTCTGAGAGCAACTTCTCCCAACCATCTAAGAACAGTTTGGTGAAGAACAATGCCTTTTTAGCATGATGGAGCACTGTGCCATAATACAAATGTGATAATAAAGTGGCTCAGTGAACAAAGCATTGAATTTTTGGGTCCATGGCCAGGAAACTCCCCAGAACTTGTGGTCAATCCTCAAGAGGCAGGTGGACAAACGAAAACTCACAAATTCTGACAAACTCCAAGCACTGATTATGCAAAAATTTGTCAGGAAAAATTGCTGTTGGGTGATTTGAGGGAAGAAACCAAATAATCTAATCTTAAGATAATTGTTTTATGTCTATGGCCTAACTCGTTCCAAAATTATATCTGGATCACTTTATCTGTCTGGGAAAACCTTTATGTGTAAGAAGTGCTTCCACACATGGAGTTAAAGGCCCTTTTTATAATACTGCTGTCACGATCCAGATGGGTTTGGCAGCAAACGCAGGCAGCACTGACAGTGAAACATTAGGGTTTATTAACTTAAAAGGGGGACACACACAAGGACATGGACCATGACAGTTGCGACATACACAAACAACGTTGGACAAGGTGGAACGTCCATGAGCACCCTTTAAGCCCTTGGCTAATTGCCCACAGCTGTGCCCGTAGCCCGGCTCAGCTGTGGGGGCAGGGCCTGGACGCCCACCTGACATACCCCCCTTCCTAGGAACACCGTCTCGGTGTGGAAACAAGTGCTACCACCAAGCGATGTCCCAAAAGGGGGGCGGGGGGGTGGTTGAGGGAGGGGAACACAGGGTGTACCACAGACATCTGCACAGAACTCTAACACACATGCCATCCAGCACCCCCTAAAAAACCCGGGCTAACCATGCTGGGGGGCAGAAACAAAAAGTCCCGAACAGAGTCCGTAGTGTCCAACGACAATAAGTCCGCTCCCCCCAACGACCCGCCCCACCACGCCGGCGAAGCTCCCCTTAGCCACACTTCCCAGCGTGGTGGCGGCACCTCGGCTCAGCGCGGTTGTGGAGGTGTCCGAGGGCGGCAGTGGCGGCATCAGTGGCCTGGAACCGCAGCCCCGATATCTGGGCTGCAGCCTCACTGATGCTCGCATGGCTACACTGCGCTTACCCCTCGGTTTGCCGCCAATGGGTGTGGAGACATCCCGGGTCACGCGTGCCCCTCGAGGCACAGTTTCCCCGGACGCCCCCACGCCGCTTTCTGGCTCGTCGACTGACTCACCGTGTGCTCGAACAGCCCGGGTGAATGGGCTGCAAGCAGGGGCGATCCCGCTGGTACAACGAGCTGGACACCCAGCGCTTTGGAGCTTCCCGGACGAGTATTCACTGGCGGTCCCCTCGCCACGCCCCCCATGCGCTGTCTGCGCCTGAGCGTGACGGAGGCCCCACCAAGCGCCTCGGAAGGGGGATTTGCCTTCTCCCCCTCCGCTAAGCTCATCCGGGTAGCCCTCGCGTCTAGTGCCTCTCAGAGTAGAGCACAGCTGTGCCCGTAGCCCGGCTCAGCTGTGGGGGTGGGGCCTGTACGCCCATAGTTGCTCTGAATGCTAGTGCTTTGTTTAAATAATCAATGCCATACTACTAAAGTACTTCTCCAACTCCTACTCCTCCTGCTACTAAAGATAATAACATAAAATCATTAAACATTATGCTCTTATGCAGTTAATGTAATCAAAATCTAATAAACAACCATCCACTTTCTAAACTGCTTCTTCCAATATGGGTTGGGGGAAGCTGGAGCTGGGCCCAAAGCAGGGTACACCCAGGACAGCAGGCCAATCTATCACAGGGCAACACAGACAGACAACCACTTACACTTACATTCACACCTACAGGCAATTTAGAGTATTTCGTCAACCTACTGCAAGCCTTTGGACAGTGGGAGGAAACTGGAGCACCTGGAGAAAACCCACGCAAACATGTGGAAAGAGCTTGCAAACACCACACAGAAAGGCACACATGGCTGACCCAGGGAACAAACCCAGGACCTTCTTCTTGTGAGGCAACAGTGTTAACCACTGCACCACCATGCCGCCCAAAAAATAAACAATAATTAATATTTAGATTTTTTCTATTCTTCTGGAACAGTAATCTTTCAACAGTCATAATAAATAAAGTTAATTATTAAGACAATGATCAAATGTCAAATCTGCCAATTCAGTTCTACCCCAGAACATACTAATCCTATTTCTGTATGTGAGCATCTTATTCATGAACATTAGTGTTGTTTGTCCTCACAAATGTTTGTTTGACTTTATTCTACCATCAAATATTCAGTCGGATAATACAGCCTACTATGTCTTTAAAGCAGCCATTAAGGCTAGTCTAAAACAGTAGTATATCCTTGATTAAATTCATTGACACCTGCATAGTTTTGACTTCCTAATTTCCCTTCTAGCTTACTCCCATTTCTATCTGTGTGTCTCTGTTGTGTGTGTCATTAGAGAACATGGAGTGTCAGTTTGATAGTAAGTGACTAGTACATCCTCTGATGGATGTTGAGTAGCCTTGTTGTCACTGACCCTGGCAGACTTTTCAATTATTAAATGAATAGAAGTCTTCAGGCCTAAAATGGAATTTAAGTTCAAGTTATTTATTTTATGTACATATGTTTTAAAATGCAATAAAAACACATATCTGTAATATGTTAATGTATGTGAGCCTTATTTAACTGACAAAAGTACAAAAAGAGATTTTCAATAGTTTTACTTACAAACTTAATTGAATTTTGTAAATACACACACATTTGGAATTTGATAGCTGCAACACTTAACAAAGGTTGGGACAGATTTAAAATTAGATCAAGTAACAGCAATTTGGAAGACTCCACATTAAACAGGCTAATTGGTAGCAGGTGAGGTATCATGATGATTGTGGCTCACCCCTTTTGCAGAGCATTTAGGTTTTTCAACATCTACAGTACATGGTATTGTGAAAAGATTAAGATCAGAAAAGATCAGAAACATATCAGTGTCTGAAGGGCAAGGTTAGAAACCACTGTTGAGTGCACACAACAACCGTTGTCACATAACACATTCCATCAGTGCACCAAGAAATGCAACCTGAAACATATTATGCAAGGAGGAAGCCATATAGTCAAGTCAAGTTTAGTTCCATAGCACTTATCAACTCTATGCAGAAATGCCAATAGTTCTTTGGGCCCAAGCTCATCTCAGATGGATTAAAAGACTGTGAAACTGTGATGTGATCATAAAAGTCCACATTTCAGTTTTTTCAGTTACTGGGGTTTATCAGGCATGGGTGAGATGTGTAGGAAAAAGTTTAGCTCAAATTATTGATTCTCCACCAGAATATAAATAGGAGTCAGCTGAGGGCCGATTCACTACTATATTCAGCCAAATATGTACAAGAATTTAGCTTAGTTGATTTGTCCTCCACCAGAATATAGATGGGAATCAGTTTATAGTGATTCACCACTAAATTCATTAATTGATTAGTTAGTAATCAATTATTAATTGATTAATTTTGTATTAATTAGGGGTTTTCTATCAAGCAGGGTTTATTAAGTATCAGCATGAACTGTTGTCCAGCAACTACTTTATGCAGGATGCAGCAGTTAACCCTAAAAGCTCTTCTTAATTGCGCTGTTTAAAAGAGTTTTACTTGAAATAGGGGAATTAAGCTATCATTATTTTAATGAGCGCGGTAACGTTATCGCGGAGAACTGACTTCACCTTTCTGGACAAGAAACTGGTCACGATAAGACAACATTTATTGGCTAGACAAGACAAACATAAAACACATAAACACAAACTAAAATAAATGTGAAAGATGATGAGATAGTGAAAGTTCCTGAACAGCGAGCCTAATGAAACAACACAACGTCAGTGATTAACACAGGTAATGTAGTCAACCTTGCACCAAATTATCAATCACGAAGTTGGAGTGACGTTGGCCTTGGAGTTTCAGAGCCTGTTCGGAGTTCAGCAGGGCGGGATGAAGAGTGGAGCTTCTTGACGTTTCAGGGTGTGTTCAGAGTTCTTGAAGTCAAGCGGTGCGGAAGTTGGAGAAAGGGACCTTGAAGAGTTTCAGATCCTGGTCCTGGAGCTCAGGTGTTCTTGAAGTGCCTGAGGCCCATCTAGCCGATTTCTTTGCTTTTCTCCACTTTCAGCTTGGCTCTTCGCTCGCTAGTGAACTGTGGCTGGAGTATTTTTGCTTAGCGCATGGGGGTCCTTGTCCCCAGCTGCTTCCTGGTAGCTAATCATCAGGCCAGACTAGTCATAAAGGGGGGTCTCCCTCCCTTGGGCTTTCAGGCTGGGCAAAAGGAGGCACTTTATGACTCTGCTAAGTGTGGAACTTCTCATTGACAGAAATAAAGTCCATAACTATAGTAGAGTTAGGAACTGTATATTAATTATTGTAATTTTGGTTCTGTTGCAATCTAGCGGTCACGTAGATACCGAACATGATAAACTTTCCACAAACATTTCACAGATTATGGCTTAATTTACAGCTATATTCTAATCTCCCCATAAACATTCCACAAAACCAACTTTAAAATGCCTGCATACCATGTTGTCACAATTCCCATTATCAGAATTGCTTTATGACTTCCTTGCAGAGATGTCCTTATTTTCACATTTATATTGATAAGTGTATGTTTCTAAGTGAAATGGATATTTAAAACATGGAGATTAGACTTCCCCGATTATTTTAAGACCAAACATGACTAATGTATCATAAAGAAAAAGGAAACTTGAAAAAGAGCTATGATCGATTGGTCAGCACCAATAATCTGTTTGATACCAGGGTTATTTGCTGATTAACTGGAGAGTGTTAGGACATAGGATAATCATTTACATAAAGTAAGTTTACAGAAATAAGTATTTTTCAAAGAGAATTTCAAGAATGTTTCCTGCGCATCTGCTTTCGGTTAGGAAAAAGGCCTTAATTTTGAACATGAATTGATCTTACAGCTGCATGTATGAGAAGATACTACTGACTGAGGAGTATATTAGGATTTTAGAGAGACATATGTTGCCATAAAGGCGATGTCTCTTTCTGGGACATTCATGCTTCTTTCAGCAGGACAATGCCAGACCATATTCTGCACAGGCTACAACAGCATGGCTTCAAAGACACAAAACTACTACAATTAGTATCCCTGGATCCAATGGTTAAAAAGTGTAATTAGTATGAGCAGTGGTGGCCTAGTGGTTAGGACCTTGCCCTAGTGAACTGAAACTGGCACCACTGAGGTACCCTTAAGTAAGGTACTGTCCTGCTACACTGCTCCACGGGCGCTACTGATAGCTGCCTGCTGCTCCACGTGTGCATGTGTGATTGGTTAAATGCAGAGTTCACATTTCGTTGTGGTGCTTGAGTGTGTTCACAATGACAATTAGTCACTTTCACTTCACTTTAATTAAACTGAAAGGTGAAGTAACACAATGGTAAACATGCCCTGGCCAATTTTTTGTTGAATGTGTTGCAGCCATAAAATTCAAAATTTGTGTATATTTACAAAGTACCGTTAAATTGGTCAGTGAAACTATTGAAAATGTTTGTACTTTTGTTAAATAAAGGTTCATGTAAATAAACATATCACATATTTTTGTTTTTATTGCATTTTAAAAAACATCACAACTTTTTTGGAAATAGGGTTTGTAAATGCTATAGACATATTTATATAACTGTAAATATATATCCTTTGCTGCAAAACAGGTCTGACTGTGGTTCTAACATCTTTCAGTCCTAGCCAGCATTCACTTTTTTTGTGCTATATACAGCTGGGATCAGACTACAGTGAAAGTGAAGTGAAAGTGACTCTTTGTCATTGTGCACACGTGGAGCAGCGGGCAGCTACCAACACCGCCCGGGGAGCAGCGTAGTGGGATGGTACTCAAGGGTACCTCAGCAGTGCCCGGGCCGGGACTCGAACCTGCGGCCTTCAGGTCGCAAAGGCAGTGTCCTAACCACTTGGCCACCACTCCCCTATACAGGCCAGGCTTCATCCTCCATGTGCATTAATTACCTGTCACCAATTTACTGGTTGTCCTTCCTTGGAATACGTTTGGTCGGTACCAACCACTGCATAATAGGAACACCCCACAAGACCAGCTGTTTTAGAGAGGCTCTGATCCAGTTTTCTAACCACCAGATCTTGGCCCTTGTCAAAGTATAAACTATAGTCACCTTCATTCATGCCTGCCAGTTCATCACTCCCTAATGAGCTGAATGCATTGTATGTGTGCTTTGAGCTCAAGAAGAAAGACCCTCCAACACAAGGTCCCATGGTGCAAGATGACGCCAATTTTGCTGTCTCTGTTTCTGCTTCAAAAACTCCACCATAATCTATCCCATATCCCAGAAAAACAACTGAAAACTGTTTAAATGATTTTCATCCAAATGCTTTGAAAGATTAGTTATGCGACATATCAAAGCATCTAACCAGAGAGCTTAAACCCTTTGCTGTTTGCGTACAGTCACAACAAGTGAACTGATGGCACCATAACCTTTTACAGCTCTGTGTTTAAAACAATTGTTTTATCCCTAAATTAACCCATAAACTTGTTGAACTGGGTTTACTACTAAAATACTACATTTCCTCACTGGCTGACCTTGGGATGATTTGTATTGTCAGAACCACCTACACCTTGATTTTTGACACCATTATGCCACAGGGTGGCTTTTTTTTCAGTTCTAAGTTTCCCGATGACACTACCATTGTCAGCCAACGATGACTAAATGGCCTAAAGAGAAAAAGTTAAATCTCTGGGAGACTGGTGTCATGACAACACATTCTATCTTAATGTCAGCAAAACTAAAGAGCTGGTCATTTGCAGACAGGCTGCAGTAGATCCACTCACTCTCACTGCAGACCTCAAGAGAACAAAGCACACGGCAGCTGTCAAGAAGAATGCCCACTAATGTCTTCATTTCACAGGCATCTGAGAAAAGCTACTGGATGTATGACATTCCTGTATAGCAGATGTTCATCACAGACCAGGAACACTCTACAAAGAGTTCAGAAGATCATTGGACTGGAGCTTAAAAATATCAGATATTGGCATCTGCTAACAAATCCCATATTGATGCATCCCTTGCATGTTACAGTCAGCAAAAAGTAAGACTTTCATTGTACTTGTATATATGTACACTGTACATATTTCTATTAAACACTAAATTTTTATTTTATAATTCCTACTGTTCCCCAAAAACACTTAATACAAAATACAAAATACCTTTAAATGCAGTCTATAGTTAGTCTTGTTTATAAATGAGTAGGTTAAGAAAAGTTGTAGCAAAGCATTTTAAATGGAATCAGCTGAGCTATTAGAGTGAAGTTTGAGTGTTAACTTTGTAGGCAAAGTAAACCTCTCCATTGCAAATGCAAAAATTTGGACAACACATCTATGCTGATCAACTACACACAGGGTAAGTGGAAAACATTATGTTTGATTTTTAGTCATACTATCCCTTTAATATGACATGCGATTTCAAAACAACTGTAGTTTTTGAGTACAGTTTTTTTGTCATTAGATTACTGCCACTTTATGCTTCCCCTGCATCAGCTGCCACTGGTGTGTGATATCATGTGCACAGTAAATATGTTCTTGAGGTATTCAGACTGAAAGGAGTCGTAGATAAAGCACTGTCTGGCGAAAATGGTAGTGCTGTAGTGTACCAATTTTTTGTGGTCTCGGTCTTGTCTTGGTCTCGGACAAACTGGTCTAATCACCTAAATCAAATGTAACCATTTAGATGCATCTATTTTAAAAACGTTACATTTTCTCAATGGACTTTGCCAGCGCTTCACAGTCCACACACATCATACACATTGAATCATAGGGAAGTTGGCAAAAAAATGTCCAAAAATGTCTCCGAAGTTGGCAGTAATAACCTTTGGCTTTACGTCCGACAAAAAGAAACATTCTGCTGTATGCCGATTTTGTCGAACCACCTTGACGGAGACTGCAGGGACAACGTCTAGATTCACGAGGCATCTGGAAAGAAAGCACCATGAAAGTTAAGATAACTAACTACAAGATCATTGACTAGCTCTGCATTTCTTATCATCAAACTATGAGGAAAAACTCCTAAATCTGACAAAGTGTATCGTGTATGCACTCATATGGCAGTACAGTCGTTTGTTCAGGGCGAGATACTTTGTTTTTTTGCAAGCAGCTAGCTCACTATCCTTTGTTAAATCACTAACTGTAGATCAGTGAACCAGCATGGTCTTACTAATGTTAATTTGACAAATTCGCTAGAAGAAAAAGTATTTAAGAGTGTCAGTGAACATTTGAGAGCTAGTGCTATGTGCCTAGACCTAGTGCTGTGGTTCTCAAGACCGCTCTCGAAACCAATTTTTTGTGGTCTCGGTCTTGTCTTGGTCTCGACTCTATTTGGTCTCAGTCTTGTCTTGGTACCCTCAAGTCTCAGCAGTGTCTTGGTCTTCATCCCCTCCGGCCTCAGCAATGTCTTGGTCTCGGTTTAGGCAGTCTTGACTACAACACTAGTAAATGGGTTCTACATTTCTAACTGACTCACATGTTCCTACAGCCCCTCTGTTTCTTCTGCTGCTTTCTTATTTGCTTCAGCATCTGCTGTGACTGGTGTGTATAAGCACTGTCCCACATCATAGTAATGTGTTATATTCCTTACAATTGCATGTAAGCAGGTGTATGGGTGTGTGCATCTGGGTCTGCATCTCCCAACGTACCTCCTTTGCTGCTGAATTGATTTCCCACCTCATGTTTATTAAAATGCCTGATCTATCTACACAGATCCCCCACCCCCTTGTGCACGCACACACACACTCACGCACACAAAATAAGAAAATCACTCTGTGATTAAGCAGAAAGTGTCTGCAGTGTCACTAGAATCAGATAATGATAACATTCTCAGCCATGATTATTAAAATTATATGGAGCATGTGAATGGATGGCAAAGATACTCTCTCTCTCTCTCTCTCTCTCTCTCTCTCACACACACACACACACACACACACACACTAGAAACATTATTTGATTCAGATTCAATCAGTAATTACAGAAGTTAGGTGGAATATGGTCATGGTCCAAAAGCAGGCAACAGCATTCTTTACTTGTAATGGAGGTTAATGTAAAAACATTTTATTCTAACTTCTTTTTTATAGCATTTTCACTGGTGAAACTTTTATAACATGATAAGGGCAGCTGCTGTGTAATAGAGAGAGAAATTAAATGTACGTTTCAGGATATATGTTGTCTACCAGTTCACTTACTACTTCCATATGCAGTGAAAGGAGAGGTTACTTATTAGGTTACTGGTAGCAAGAACATTGGGTAACTTGATACAGTGTTCCTTAAAAGTTTGTGAACCATGTAGAACTGTCCTTATTTCTAAATAATCAGACCTAAAACATAATCCTATAAGCAAATAAAAAGAAACAAATAAGAAAAAAAGATTAAACTGGGTCACTTATTTGTTGAGAAAATTATTCTAATGGTAAATGTGTGAGTGGCAAAAAAGAATGTAAAGGGTTTCACGCATTTCAAGCAATACTTTATGTGTCCTGGATTTTTTAAAACAGAAAATGTTTTAAACAGTTTAAAAAGTTTTGCAGGTGGGCCAAAGCTTAAAGTATGGCAATACATCACAATTTTACTTTTTTTTTTAAATTTCATAAGACATTCTGCATCTGCCTCCAAGCACTCCTTAATCTTGACACATTCTGTATATCACAATATTTTTTTTATGCTGACATGATAACCTGAGGAGGACTACAAAGAATTTTAAAAATATGATAAAAACCTATAAATGCAATGAACCGCTTCTTCTGTTTTGGGTTGCAGGGAAGCTTGTCCCAATCCCAGCTGACGATGGACCCAAGGCAGGGTACACCCAGGACAGGAGGCCAAACCATCACAGTTAAATACAGTTAAACAGGTCTAATTATGCCTTTGAAATAAAACAAGCAGCTGCTCAGCATTGACAATAACCCACAGTACACTCAGAAAATTGCAAAGTGGCATATTGTGACGTAACTGATTGTGAGGGCTACGCCTCCCTCATCTGAGGAGGGAGCCATGTCTCCATCTGGTGGCTGATATCGGTCACCATCACCCGAATATTGATCTCCTCTGAGCCAGCCCTCTCCAGGTGCGGTGCATTGGGGGCTCATTAGGGGTCTTATTTTATCACAAACTTAGCCGTCTCGTCAGACAAAGCTTTAATTATCGGAGACTTTAATATTCATTTCGACAACCTCGATGACCCTCTGAGAACAGTGTTCATGTCTATTCTAGAGTCCGTAGGGGTTAAACAGAACCTCACTGAACCCACTCACAATGGTGGCCACATGCTAGATTTAATATTAACTCTCGGTTT
>JBBPDA010086114.1:0-12024 GCA_037974385.1 Arnoldichthys spilopterus
CTCCCTAGCAGTAGGAAGAAACCTTGGGAGGAACCAAGGCTCAGATGGGGGAACCCATCCTCCTCTGGTTGACACCGGATAGCAAAAAAAGAAAGAAAAATAACAAAATAAATATAAATATAGGTCTTTGGCAGAGAGGGGTGTTCATATGGACTACACAGCTTTAAAGAGTAGTGTCATTCATCAGAAAGCTTATGGTGCAGAAGTGAACTTCACATGTTGTATGGGTCTCGGCTAATGAGTTACATTTGGCATTCGCCACTGAACTAGTGCTTTAAGGGTGGGTTTTAGCCCTAAAAGCACAGGCTAAATGAATGAAAACAACAATGAGTGTCAGTGATGTCAGTGTCCAGGCGGTATTAGAGGTGTGAGTTGGCCGGGATACCCTGAGGCCCTGTCTATCACCAGCAGACGGGCACAAAGCCATGGAAAAATGGCAGATCCCAGATACTCAGAATCCTTTAGACTCCTCCCTTTCTCTGCCTGGGTGGTAAAAACACACACCTGACCATAAAGAGCAGTGAGAAAGTGTGTATGTGTGTAAGATTAGCCTAGGGGCTTGCCACTCCCTTACGTGGGTGAACAGCTAGCATAAACAGCAAAGAAACACACACACACACACACACACACACACACACACACACACTCAAATGGGGGTTGCTAACATGATCCAAAAAAGAAGAAGAAAAGAAAGAGAAAGGTCAGGCATGAGTTCACTCTGCATATCACTGGAGCACTCACGCCTTGCTCACAGGCTTCATGATCTCGGTGATTCCTTTTCATTAAAAGCCGCGATGCTTTGATACCCATCATTTAACCTGTCAACTCTGATGACACACAGGAGCATTTTTACACTCCTGTCAGGCAGGTAGCAGCAGGTCGGGCCATGCGCTCTGAGCAACAGCTCCAGTTGACCCACTTTAAGACTGTGTAGAAGTGCTGAAACAGCTCTGACTGTGGTGCACTGTGTGTTTGTACCCCTTTCTATCAGAGTCAGCATTCGCTTTTTAAACCATATTAGCTCATTTGTGGGATCTGGCCAGACAGACTAGCCTTAACTGCCCACGTACATCACTGAGCCTTAGGTGCCCATGACCTTGTGGCTCACCAGTTGTCCTTCCTTGGATCAATTTTGGTAGGTATTGACTACTGCACATCTGAAACACTCCACAAGACCTGCCATTTTTGGAGATGCTCTGACTCAGTCGTCTAGAACGTCACAATAAGACCCTTGTCAAAGTGACTCAGACTCGTATGCACCCACTTCCAGCACATCAACTTCATAGTGGAACCCATCAGACGTGGAGCAGCGGGCAGCCCAGGGAGCAGTAAAGTGGGACGGTGGACTTGAACATGTGACCTTGGGTCCTAACCACTAGGCCACCACTGACTGTTCTGTTGCTGCCTAATAAATGTCCCAGGCGCCATTGTAATGAAATGAAAAGAATGTCAATGTTACTCACTTCACCTGTCAGTGGTGTTAATTATATGGCTGATCTGCAGCATCTGCATGAGCAGTGTGGTGCTATTCACAAAGCAGGTGACATACTTTCAGTAGTAAGTCTATGGGCGGAGTTTGTTTCCTTCTCTGACAGCACTTACGAAACTCGAGAATGATGGCGGGAAAACAGCAGGTAATTACAGAGGAACTGACAGAATAAACGATAGAGGCAAATAGGGTGGTGTGATGGATCAACTGACTGAAAAAGTGACGGAAAGAACGATAGAGAAAATAATCAAAGGAAGACGCAGAAAGATTTAAAAGACGCCCAAAAATACAAATGAAAAAGTTTAAGAAAAATGTGAATTTTTGCACAGTACAACATAATGCAGAGTTATTTTCTTGCTGATTTCAGTGTTTTTGTCATGAGTAGTAAATTATAAGACATCCCAAAATTGCACAGGAAGGAAAGGCCAAACCCTTACGTATTTTTGCAATTTTGGTCAAAAACTCATGTGTAGTTTTATGCCTCATTTGGACTGTGTTTTGATGCTCTCCAATGATTTCAAGATGAATAAAATTGTATTTCCTGAAAATAGAAATATATTAAAAACAAACATCGAAGCCAACATTGTCCACAATATTTAGTTTATTTTCAAGAAAAATGCATTTTTGCACATTTAAACATAATGTAGAGACATTTTCTTGATGATGTCAGCGTGATGATAAATAATTGATAAATAATTAAATTTTTAAAAATCCCAAAAGTGCACAGGAAGGAAAATTATGTATTATGTATTTTTGCAATTTTGGTCAAAAACGTGTGTGTAGTTTTATGCCTAATTTGGACTTTAATGGCTTTGTTGGACTGTGTTTTGATGCTCTCCAAGGATTTCAAAAAGAATAATACTGTATTTTCTAAAAAAAAAATCAATAAAAATGAACATTCAGACCAACAGTTTATAATATTATAATAACAGTATAATATTCAATGTTCATATTCAAGGAAAATGTGAAAAATTCTACATAGAACATTATGTAGAGACATTTTCCTGCCTGCTGATTTAAATGTGTTATTGTCATAAATAATTACATTTTAAGATGTCCCAAAAATGCACACGCAAGTCTGGCTATAGGCTTACATATTTTTGCAATTTTGTATTTTCTGAAAATGAATGCATAAAAAATAAACATTAAGACCAACATCTTTCACAATAGTTTATTTTTAAGATGATAAATAAATGTGCATTTTTGCACAGTAAAACAACATAGAGACATTTTCTTGCTGATTTCAGTGTGTTATTGTCATAAATAAGTACATTATTAGATGTCCAAAAAATTCACATGAGAGTAAGGCTATAGCCTTACATTTTTTGCAGTTTTGATCAATAAGTCATGTGTAAATTTTTGCATTATTTGGACTGTATTGGCTGCTTTGGATCATGTTTTAATGCTCTCCAATTATTTCAATAAGAATAAAATTGTATTTCATAAATAGAAAAGCATTAAAAACAACCACCGAGACCAACATTTTTGCACAGTTAAACATAATGTAGAAATAAATCATAAATAAGTAAATTTTAAGACGTCCCAAAAATGCATATGAAGGTAAGGCTTATAGCCTTATGTATTTTTTAAGTGTTTTAAGTGTAGTTTTACACAAAATGAAGAAATCCATTATGAACAAACATCAAGACCAATTTTTTTTTGGACCAATTTTCTAAAGTTTATTTTTGAGAAAAATGTGAATTTTTGCACAGTAATACATAAAGTAGAGATATGTTCTTGGTAATTTGCAGAAA
Organism: Arnoldichthys spilopterus; assembly: GCA_037974385.1. NCBI lineage: Eukaryota > Metazoa > Chordata > Actinopteri > Characiformes > Lepidarchidae > Arnoldichthys > Arnoldichthys spilopterus. The sequence continues at coordinate 3,244 of JBBPDA010086114.1, forward strand.
TTCATCACATCACCCCCCTTTTATCTAATCTGCATTGGCTCCTGATTAAATTTTGCATTGACTATAAAATACTGTTATTGACCTATAAAGCACGATCTTGCACCACAGTAAGTGAACTCTTGTGTCTTATGATCCACCATGCCTACTTAGGTCAAAAGGTACAGGTCTCTTGCTGGTTCCCCATATTGCAAAGGTCACAGCAGGGGCTAGAGCTTTCTCTTATAAAACCCCACAGTTATGTAATAATCTTCCAAATTATGTTCGGGACTCAGACACAGTCTCAATAATTAAGTCCAGAATGAAAACATGTTTCTTTGGTCAAGCTTTCTGTTAGTCCTAGATAGGGGGTAGATCTGGAGAGTCTCAGGCATAGAGTATTCTGGTAAACTGGGATGTTTGGATGCTGCTGCCCCCACTCTGATGCATTCACTCAGGTTTGTTGACTCAGTTTTATGTCTATTTTGGACTGGAATGCTTTTTTGGACTGTGTTTTGATGCTCTCCAGTGATATTAAGAAGAATACATTTGTGTTTTTTAAAATAAGAAATTCATTAAAAAAAGTATCGAGACCAACATTTTTCACATTATTAAAAGTTCATTTTCAAGAAAAGTTTGCATTTTTGCACAGTTAAACATAATGTAGAGACATTTTCTTTCTGATTTCAGTGTGCTATTGTCATAAAAAAGTGCATTTTAATACGTTCCGAAAATGCACATGAAGGTAAGGCTATAGCCTTATGTATTTTTGCATTTTTGGTCAAAAACTCATGTGTAGTTTTATGCCTAATTTAGACTGTAAAGGCTTCTTTGAAATGTGTTTTGATGCTCTCCAATGATATCAAGAAGAATAAATTCGTATTTTTTGAAATATGAGTTTCATTATAAACAAGTATCGAGACCAAAAATTTTCACATTATTCAAAGTTTATTTTTGAGAACAATGTGAATTTTTGCACATTTAAACATAATATAGAGATATGATCTTGCTGATTTCAGTGTGTTATTTTCATTAATAAGTACATTTTAAAATGTCCCAAAAATGCACATGAGAGAAAAGGCTATAGCCTTATGTATTTTTGCAATGTTGGACAAAATCTCATGTGTAATTTTATGCCTGATTTAGAATGTAATGGCTTCTTTAGACTGTGTTTTAATGCTCTCCAATGATTTCAAGAAAAATAAAATAGTACTTTCTGAAAATAAATGCATTAAAAATAAAAATCACAGTTAAACATAATATAGAGACATTTTCTTGTTGATTTCAGTGTGTTACTGTCATAAAAAAGTAAAGTTTAAGACGTCCCAAAAATGCACATAAAGGTAAGGCTTCAGGCCTAATGTATTTTTGCAATTTTGGTCAAAAACTCACATGTAGCTTATGCCTAATTTAGACTGTAATGGCTTTGGACTGTGTTTTCATGCTTTTCAATGATTTCAAGGAGAATAAATATGTATTTTATCCATTAAAATCCATTAAAAACAAACATCAGGACCAACATCCATCCATCCATCCATTTTCTAAACCGCTTCTTCCGTTTCCGGGTTGCAAGGAAGCTGGAGCCAATCCCAGCTGACTGTGGGCCTAAGGCGGGGTTCACCCAGGACAGGAGGCCAACCCATCACAGGGCAACACATAGACAGACAAACATTCACACACACACATTCACACCTATGGGCAATTTTTGACTATCCAAGCAACCTATTGCAGCCTTTGGACAGTGGGAGGAAACCAGAGCACCCGGAGGAAACACACGCGAACACGGGGAGAGCTTGCAAACTCCACGCAGAAAGGCCCCTGTGGGATCAAACCCAGGACCTTCTCGCTGTGCGGCGACAGCGCTAACCACTGCACCACCGTGCCGCCCCTTTCTTGCTGATTTCAGTGTTTTATTGTCATAAATAAGTACATTTTAAGACGTCCCAAAATGCATACAAAGGTAAGCCTTACGAATTTTTACAATTTTGATCAAAATCTTATGTGTAGTTTAATGCCTAATTTGGAATGTAATGGTTTCTTCGGACTGTGTTTTGCTGCTCTCCAATGATTTCAAGAAAAAATAAATTGTATTTTATGAAAAAAGAAGTGCATTAAAAACAAACATTGAGACTAAGATTTTTCACAATTTTCAAAGTTCATTTTTAGGAAAAACATAAAATATTTTAATGATATAGATTGAGAGAGAAATAATGGAGTGAATAATAGAAAGAAAGATATAGCAAATGATAGAGAAAAAATGTCATAAATTATAGAAGGATCGATAAAGAGAATGATAAAGAAATGATGGCGTGAATAATAAAAGGAAAGATATATGAAATCATAGAGAAATGATAAAGTGAATAATAGATGGAAAGATAGAGGGAATAATAATGAAATGATGGAGTGAATAATTGAAGGCCAGATGAAAAAAAAAATAGAAATAATAAATATATATATATGTATATATAAATTTAAAATAATAGAGGGAATGATAAAGATGGAGTGAATGGCGAAAGGAGTGATTAAAAAGAAAGATAGAGAAATGATAGAAGAGGGAATGATAGAGAAATGATAAAGTGAATGATAGAGGAATAACAGAGAAATGATGACGTGAATGATAGACAGAAAGATAGAGGGAATAATAATGAAATGATGGAGTGAATAATTGAAGGCCAGATGAAAACAATTATATAAATAATAAATATATACATATGTATATATAAATTTAAAATTATAGAGGGAATGATAAAGATGGAGTGAATGACAAAAGGAGTGATAAAGGGATTGATAGAGAAATGATAAAGTGAATGATAGAGGAATAACAGAGAAATGATGGAGTGAATGATGGATGGAATGATGAAGATAGAGTGAATGACAGAAGAGGAAATGACAGAGAAACTGTGAAGTGAATAATAGAAGGAATGGAAGAAGGAATGACAGACAAATGATAGAAGGAAGGATAGAAGGAATGGAAAAGGGAATGATAGAGGGAATGATAAAGATGGAGTGAATGACAGAAGGAGTGATAAAGGCTGGTTTGACCAAAGCCTGCTGTGTGACCTTCACTTATCTGCTGGGTTCCTCCCTGGTTCCTCCACACTGAATCACCTTTAGCTTTAAGGGTTTAATGATTTGCAGAAACCTGAAGCGGAGCCTTCAGGCTGTGGGTTTATCTCACTTTCTGACCCTTTGATGTCCTCCAGATTATCTGTGAGCTCAGCGCTGGATAGGAAGGGGGGGGGGGGGTAGGAGTAGTCTGTGGAAGGTTCTGGAAAGCTCACCTCCAGACCCCTCTCAGCCCAATAAAAGTGCACAGGGGTAAACAATTTACTGCACAGCACCGAAACTTCAGCCGACCTGCTGCGTTTTTCTTAAAGAAATGTGGTCAGTGCGAGAGCCGCCAGGGTCCATCAGGGTCCACCAGAAAAACACATTAAACACTACTAAAACTTAACAAAAAAAGCTTTTACAATTTTTTTCATGCATTAATTAATTAATTAGCCTTATTTGTCATTAACAGATTAATCAGGCCTTTTCTACGTGTTTACCTTGTTTGGAGACCTGTCAGTTTGAAGGCCTGTCTAATCCCACCCCCTCACCCAGTGATGGAAAAGACATATATACTATATATAACTTATTAAACTCTTTGTATTTTTAAAGGGTTTTAGTGACAAAATGAAGTGTGATGTAAAATGTATTTTACAACTAATTTTAGTTTGGATACTGTTTTGTCTTTTTTGGCCCTGAGCCCACCACAAACACTGCCCCTCTAGATCAAAAACTGGATCTAGAAAAAGTGATCATTTTGCTTGTATCTACTGTCTTCCACAGTAAGAAGTGTTCTCCAGATAAAAGAGGAAAATGAATAAAGCTAACATAAGGAAAGTATAACATTTATTAAACTGACTGAAAAAATGGAAAGAAATGACTTTTACACCAGTGTAATAACAAGGCAGTGCCGAGAGAGCAGGTTGCACTTGTTGAGCACTGTAAAAATGCTGTGGGAGGGTAAAGGGGGAAAATATGGAGGAAATGATGGGAAGAATATTATAATTGGGACATGTAATTTACACCAATCAGCTATAACATTTGATTTAAATGAAAATAAAATTACAACAGCACCATTTCATAATTTACAGTGAAAACATATGATACATATGTTTATCTTTATTTATTTTATATTTAACTATGAATGTCCCACTGAGATACACCATCTTTTCTGCCAGGGAGTTAAGAAGCTAAAAAGTACCATAGACATACACCAATCAGCCATAACATTAAGACCACCTGCCTGATATTGAGTAGGTCCCCTCATGCTGCAGAAACAGCTCCAACTGTGATGCACTGTGTGTTCTGATCCCTTTCGATCAGAGTCAGCATCACTTTTTAAACCACAGTAGCTCTTCTGTGGGTCTAGCCTTCACTTCCCACATGCCTCAGTGAGCCTCAAGTGCCCATGTCCCTCTCGCTCAATTTATCAGTTTTCATTTACCAGTCATCACTTTTGGTAGGTACTAACTACTGCACACCTGGAACACTCCACAAGATCTGCCGTTTTGGAGAAGCTCTGACTCAGTGATCTAGAACATCACAATAAGGCCCAGCTCGGATTCTTATGCTACTGCCTCCAGCTCACCAACTTCAAGAACTAAAGGTTCAATTGCTGCCTAATATCTCCCACCCCCTGACAGGTGCCATTGTAATGAAATAACAAGAGTCAATGTTATTCACTTCGCTTGTCAGTGTTGATAATGTTGTTGGTGATCGGTGTGTATAAAAGCCAGGCCAGATGATGTGCTCTCACAGCACATGGCCTAGTTCTCTCCTTTCCTCTTACAGGTTTATCTGAGGACTCCAGTCTGTCCATCCTGCAGTCCAGCAGAGGATCAGGAGAATGTGCATGTGGTCCCACATGAGTGCATGTTTGTAGGAACTCCATGGTATCTTGTCCAGGCCACAGGTCCAGCGGTGACCCCCAGGGACCCACTGTGTTTGTCTGAGTGATGGAGGTTTGGTAACTGGCCGTGCTCCAGAAAGTCTGTAAAAGCTCTAAACACAGGACAATAAATCAGTATGCATCTCCGGCTTGGCTCAAGCAACATCTCTGGATCCTGAGAGTCACAGAGAACACAACATTTAGGTGTGGAGACTGTCCAAAAGACCCAAAAAACACCAGCTTAACTCCATCTCCAGCCTGAGCCAGTGCATACATTTACACTGCACATGGTTTACCTGTAGACATGTAGAAATGGGACATGACACACTGGTAAACTACCTTTGTCCAAAAGTACCCAGACACTTCTACTGAGGAAATTCAACTGCTTTAGGGGGCCCCTACTGCTGACACAGGCATTCTCACAAGTTGAAGCTTCACAGAAAAGCACTGACCAATACAACAGGCCACACATAAGCCTAAGGTCACCATGCCCATGGGTGTATAAAGCTCACCAGCTTTTAGAGAGACATATTCTGCAATCAAGGCGGCGTCTTTTCCCCAGAAGTCCACAGTTATTTCAGCAGGACATTGACCACATGAGTGTGTGCTTGACTTACCTGCTGCCAGTTCAGATCTTCAATGTATGGAGTTTTATGAAGAAAATCAGACAACAACCAACACGTACCGTTGAGCAGCTAAAATCTTATATCAAGAAAGAATGGAGAAAAATTCCACTTGCAGAACTGCAGCAGTTATTCTCCTCAGTTCCCAAACGAGTAAACGGTGTGATTAACGGTAAAGGTGAGGCAACACAGTGGTAAACGCACATCTGTTTAACCTTTTACTGAGTGTATTGCAGGTGTCAAATTTTATAAACAAAATACATTTAAGTTTATGAGTGAAAACATTGGAAATATTTTCTTTGAGCTTTTATCAGTTAAATAAAAATGATATATGTAAAAAATTATATTTTAATGTATCACACATTCTTGATTTTACTAATAAAAAAACTTCTGAAACCAAACATATCTTTGCTGATTGACTGCATTCAGGGCAGGGAGGTTATTAAGGTTTAAGCCGAACTAGTGCTTTAATATATATGCAGGTCTAGTAGATCCAGTCTGAATGAGTTATTCCATTCCGTGTCCTGGCTCCGAATCAGCCTTACCTTCTCACTGAAAAACCCTGAGCCACACACACTTTCATTCTGGACACTGTTCCAAACAGCCGCATTCGCTTCAGGCAACGACCGAAAACTCATGAAGTCCAGAAAATCAGCTCCATATCGCATCCCGGGCCTTTTGCTCTCTGTAAACAGACATTTAAGCTGGGCTGAGATGACTGCAGGGATAAAAGTCAATCAACACACTCCCGGAGGATTAGTGGCCATCAGTGTGCCGGACTGGAGCTGCCCGTTATTTTCATAATGAAGCACATATTACATTCCCCCCTCATGTACACTGGCAGGGGCTTTGATGAGCAGCTATTTACCCACCGTCATCTTCAGCACTGTTTGTTTTACTTTATTCAGCCCCCCCCCCCCCCCTTCTTTTTTTCCTAAGGTGAATAATAGAAGGCCGTGTGCCGGGGCTGCTGGGAAAAACAGGCCGTTTCTGCAGATGCTTTGAATTTGTGGAGCTTTTACTCGGCGGGGAGAGAGGGAAAAACCTGCCTGTATTTCCGGGGGATCGGGGGATTACTGCCCAGATTGGTGTCCTTCCTGGAGGTCCGTATGGGAACTGACCCCGTCCACAGCGGTCACATTCGCAGTCTAACCAAGGATGGCACAATACCACTTTACCCGATACCAGTGCTGATCCTGAAACCCGCAGTGTGGGTCGATAACTACACAGAGCTGAAGCTGTTTCCCTTAAAAACAACCAATCTTTTAAAAGAGCAGGTTTTGAAGCTCTTAAAGCTTCTCAAAAGATTAAAAAATTCCCCCATAATCCATAGCGGGTTTGGTGTGAACTGGTTCAGACTTGGACTATTTTACAGTGGTGGTGAATGAAACCAGACATCATGTCTCCAAGACAAATAGAGCCATTTTCTCTCCTCTCCCACCCCCAGTGGAGCTCCATGTTTGGTTGTTTCTGTGGAATAGTGATGATGGTAAAATAGTGAATCTGAACTAAATCACTTTGAGGTACTATTTTGCCTCATAACACCCTGCATGTATCCCTCCACCATAAACAAGTTTAGTTTTAGGCCCAAAAGCTTCTCCAAACTCTGGTAGAACAATGTCTCAGGCATTAGGCAGTATCCTCACCACCATTTCATGGAAGAACTTTCTGTGAGGAAGTTTTAGAGGAACCAGATGTCTGGTTCCATTCGCCACTACTATAAAGTGCTCAGACTCTTTCTCCAGAATGAGGAATTTCACACCAAACAGCTCTGAATGACTTTGATCATCTGGCTAAATGTTTTACTCTCAAACTACTCAAGTACTGCCAAAGGTCTGATGTTAACATTAGGCTACATGTGGTTACTGTTATCACATTACTGACTTTACAGTACTTTATGACATGTTGAGCTATAAGCAGTGCTGTTATATGTTAGGCTAGATTTGTTACAGAACTGGATCTGGATCTTTTTGTTTTGCTTTTCTTACTTTTTCCCTCAAGTTACTCCCAGCAGCATCCTCATTCAGCCTAGAACCTAAAAGCCATGGCTGCAGTGAAGCTAACTAAACCTTAACTGATCACCCATAACATCAAAACCACCTGCCTAATATTGTGTAGGTCAACCCTTTCTATCAGAGCCAGCATTCAATTTTTGTTGCTCTTCTGTGGAATCAGACCAGATGGGCTAGCCATAACTCCATCAGTGAGCCTTCGTGACCGACTCGATTTGCTGATTACCAGTCACACGCTCACCCATTTCTCCTGCTTCCAACACATAAACTTCAAGTACTGACTGTTAACTTGCTGACACTCCCCCTGAAAGGAGCCACTGTAACCAGATTATCGACTTCACAGCATCATGTGGATGGTTGGGTGTGTGTGTGTGTCACTTACGTCTGGAAGAGATGGCACCAAGATGCACTACGGGAAGAAGGTGAGGCAGTGGAGGCAGTGTGATGTTCTGGGCAATGATCTGCTGAGCTCTGCATTCTTATGGATGTTTGACACTTAGCACCAACCTAAACACTGCAGAAAATGTTCAGTATGACCGTGTTCCCTAATGACAATGGCCTCTTTCTTGTCTCTTATTTGAGGCATGGGTTTGTATCCCATTTCTGACACAAACGTGGTGGCCAAGTGGTTAGGACAAGGTCGCAGGTTCAAGTCCCGGCCCAGGCACCACTGAAGGTACCGTCCTGCTACACTGCTCCCCTGGGGCTGCTAATGTGATGGGTTACATGCAGAAGTCACATTTCATTGTGGTGCTCGAGTTTGTTTACAGTGATGGTCACTTTCACTTCACTTCTTTCAGCAGGATAATGCTCCTGCTTAGCTGCAGACATTGATCAGGAACCGTCTGAGGAACATAACTGAACTGAAGGTGCTGACTCGGCCTCCGAATTCTCCAGATCTCAATCCAGTCGAGTATTTGTAGGACATGCTGGACTAGTCCGATCCATGGAGGGCCCCACATCACAACTTACAGGACTTAAAGGATTTGCTGCTTGGTGCCAGATACCACAGCACAGCTTCAGAGGTCAGGTGGAGTCCATGCCTCGATGGGTCAGAGCTGTTTTAGCAGCAGGAAGGGGATCTACACAATATTAGGATGGTGGTTTTAATATTATGGCTAATTAGTGTGTAGTGACAAACAATGAACACCTATTGTATGTTGGTGTTTGGCCTGAATTCGGACACTTAGCTTTAAAACTCTTTGACCAAACTTTAGGTCATCTTGACCGCCTT
>JBBPDA010086125.1:0-12024 GCA_037974385.1 Arnoldichthys spilopterus
GATGGGTTAAATGCAGAGGTCACATTTCGTTGTGGTGCTTGAGTGTGTTCACAATGACAAAGAGTCACTTTTACTTTCACAAAGTACTCCCAAGCCCATATTTATCACATTAGCATAATGGTGTCTTATAAAGTGCCTCCTCCATAAAGGTCTCACACAATCAACAGTGATTTCCAGACCTGGATTGTGATTTTCTCTGGATTCCCTGTAGACAGTGTAAGACCTCTGCAGTCTTGTGTTGAGAAATGTTCTGAACTGATGGACAATTCTATCAGGAACCTTTGAACAGAGTAATGAGCCATGACCCATTTTTGCCCTCACCTGTTACCAGTTGACTGAGAGATGCTAATTGATAAATGTTTCAAAATGGTCTAACTTTAACATTCTATAAACTTTCTCTTTTTTGCCCTGTTTCAAATTTGTTCATATTTACAAAATACAGTCAAGTTGGTCAGCAACAATATTGAAAGTTTCATTCACATGTCTTTGTACTTTTGTCAGTTAAAAAAAAAGATTCAAGAAAATTTGCACAACGCGGAATTTTACAAAATGTGTGATGCAGACATCACAACAAGGGCATAAAATGGGTAAGCCTGGCATTGGTTGGATTTAAACCAAAGGTACCACTGTTACTGACATTATGGTGATAATGTTTTCCTCTGAATAAACCTGCTTAGTCTTTAATATATTGCTGCCATTTAAGGAAACATGTTAATTTATTATCATTTAAACAGGAAATTTCCCCAGACATGCAATGTATATGCTTTAATATAGGTCAGTTTGCTCTATATACACTCTAATAAAAGAAGGACATGTCTTTCTTCAATTTATTTATGCACTTATCGAATTTGAGTTCTTCTGGTTGTCTTTTGGCCAGTTCGCATGGGCCAGTTGTGCTTATAGTCTCATGTGGCCTCTCAGGTCTTCTCTACACTCTTTTCTGGCCACACTTCAGACCTGGTCTACGGCCAGAGCTGGAGTTCTTAAGAAGCTTGGTTCTGGGACTTTTTTTGGCTCAGTATCAGCTGGCTGTTGCCAGACATTATTTTACACTTAGTGTGCTGTGTGTGTGTTTTACAGACAGTATTCCATTCTTCATCCTCATCCCTGCACTGGCTATTAAGCGCTCTATTACAAAATACAGAAAATCTGTATCAGAAACGATGATTGAGTGAGTCCAGTTTAACTGCACTCACATGGCAGCAGTGAAATTACAATAAAATGCATATGTGGTGTAACAGAGATTCATAATAACTTTCTATAAACAAATTCAATCTCATTTTCTGAGTAAAACCATTGTGAAATATATTTCTCTTTCTTTATCCAGCTATTCATGCTCTAAGTGGAGGATAGTAATTGATTCTTCTTGTGTAAATGTTTTTTTTCTCCCAAATGGTATGTATCTACATGCACTTTGCCTTGCTGGATCTTTCTGCTTGCTGTGGGTGAGCATTTCTGTTGGGGAGTTTGTATAGCTATTTCTCAATAAGGAGTTTACCATTCTTGGGCAGTGGGCAGTGGTGGCCTAGTGGTTAGGGAGCTGCCCTTTGGACCTGAAGGTCGCAGGTTTGGGTTCCGGCCTGGGCAGTACTGGGGTATTCTTGAGCAAGGTACCGTCCCACTACACTGCTCCCCAGACGCTGTTGATAGCTGCCCACTGCTCCATGTGTGCACGTGTGATGGGTTAAATGCAGAGGTCACATTTCGTTGTGGTGCTTGAGTGTGTTCAAAATGACAAATTGTCACTTTCACTTGGGAGTTCAGACCTACCAAGTCCAGATTACCAAGGATAAGAAGATACAGGATGCTCAGTCTGTATTTGGAACAGTGATGTTCCTGTTGACATCACAGCTGAGATGGGTGGTGATTTAAGATTCTGTATTTTAACCTTTACCTTGGCTGGAATTGGATCTTTACATTAAAAATAATATAATACACCAAGTTTAACCTTTACCTTGGCTGGAATTGGATCTTTACAATAAAATAATATAATACACCAAGTTTCTCACCGCCATTTCATTTGTGGGAAACCTGATCACTCAAGCTTACAGTCACTCATAATGCATGCTTAGTAAAACTCACAAATCAAAAACACTTCCAGGTATTTGATCTATACTTGGCTACCTTTGAACTCTGAACTGGAACAGCACATAGCCCATGACTTGACATGTTTTACCTTTCCATGAGTATGCAATTACAGATAAAACCACATAGGCCTATTGAGAAATGGTCTATGTCACTTTTTGCCATTTTTACAAGTGACCACCTTCTTTCTGGGTCTTTAAACACTCTAACTGCTCTTTTCTGCTTTTTACACCAACGGTATAAGACTAAAATGTAAAAAGCAAGTATGTCAGCTTGCTAACTGATCGTTAACAGTTCTGTATAAAACTAGATATTCATTACTGTGATTCAAATTTGTTCCTCTCCACATTCAGAAAAAGTTAAATCAGAGAACATAGTAGTAAGAAAAATAGCCACTTTTTAAGTTTTATGGCGTTATTGAACACTAAAGTGTGCAAAATGAATGGGTTTGTAAGGAGCTTTTGTGAAAACGGAAGTTTGCAAATGTTTAAGATTGCTATTTTAATATAGAAAAATGTCGTTGTTTCCTCAAAACGTCATTTTTTGTTATGGTGAAAAGAATGAGATTTAGTCAGGCTACTGGTTTAGTGTTTGACACTCTACTGTTGCCTGATTGGCTAAACATATTGCAGCAGCCTAACTCATTTTCTTAGAGTTGAAATCTGCTGACCTTTTGGGGACCACCAATAGAGAACTACACTGAAATCAATAGGGATTAGAAGTGAACATGTACCAAACGTTTGCTGCAGCAGAACCTTTAGCAATCCACCACTTTCTCAACAACTGTTCCCAGTTACACCAAGACACACCTGATTCCACTCACACAATCTAATGTACCTGATTCAGTTTAGCAGGTAATTATGAAGCCCAGTGAGCAGTGAGCAGAGTTCAACAAGAGCAGAGAAAACACAACCATGTGTAGTGCAAGGGGTCCAAGGACTGGGAGTTAGAACCACAACGAAAATCTCTGTCATTTATTATCATTCATCACTAAAGGCCTTATATAACCAGTTCCAGAACCTATATTCTGAAGTGTGGTTTCCCAGTGAGACTACATGAGACTTTAGGCTGTGCTGATTTTGGATCCATCAGTAAGAAAATGTGGTACAATTCTGCAGTCCTTCCATAACAGGGAACTGTTTATCAGTTCTAGTAGGTTATATCCTAGCACTGAAACTTAAGAGTGTCAATGGCCAAAAATAGAGGAGAGTTTGCTAAAGTGAGGGCTGCCTCTGAACATTCTTAACAAGCAGTGCCCAACTGCAGTCCTGGAGATCTATCAACCTGCAAAGTTTTACTCCAACCCTAAACTAAAACCTGATCCAGATACTAAAAGTCCTTAGGGGTGTTTGAATACGTGAGCCAGGTGTGTTAAATTTGAACTTTTCAGGGGTAGATCTCCAGCACCAGAGTTGGACATCCCTCTACATCTACTTTTACACTCCAGCTTAACTGGCACTGGAGTGGTACATCTTCAGTATTTTTTGGTTAAGGAACATTGCTGATCTATATTCCATTATAATTATATATTTTAAAAGATTTTCTTTTCTTTTTTTAATGTCAGGATGGCAAAGATGCTGCTTTTCTCAGGGAAAGTGACAGTAGCATGTCTTTCAAATTGACTTAAGGTTTGTTGTACATTTTAGGTTTTACAATGTTTGTATAGTAACATGGTAAAGTTACATGGTAGTTTAAGAAAAGAAAGGTTTTCCAGGTTAAAATGGAAAAAAGAACATTAAAAAAGTCCAATATTCCACTCTTCAGCCAAACAAAGAGATTTTATGTAATCTATTAACCATTATACATTTGACTATTGGATTACTGTTTTCATAGATGTAAAAAGTCAGCTAGCTAGAAGCCTAATGAGAGTTAGCCTTGTTAGCCTTTAACACTTCTACATCCTAGTTAATAGCTAGTTAGCCACAGACGTTCTTATTTGTACATAACAGCTCATAGATACTGAATATTAACAAAATGCTTTTTTACGAAGTAATATTTATTAAAATTGACATTCTCTCAGGGCTTTCTGGTGGCTTAGGGCTTATAGCAAAAATAGCAAACTCCAGTCTTGGAGGACCAAAGTTCGCTTGGAGACATGAAGAGCTGAGTGTAAACTATATATTTGTGTCCAATTACAAACAGATCACTTAATCCATTCAGAGGTCAGAGAATGGTTTGAGCACGTTCAGCTTCAGGGTAACTGGAATATATTTTCTATATCCACAGTAGACTTGTTTTTGCTCTCACCTGGTCACACCTTGTACATATTTTAATGATTTAATGTAAATGCTATTTGGCCCAAACATATCATATACCATGCAGACATAAGCATGTTAAATACACATTAGGCTACCAGTATAAAGCTAGTTAATATATTAAGTTTCTCATCAGAGCTAAACTGCATGACAGCTATGAGGTTCTCTTCTGTTCCTTCTAAAAGCAAAAATAAAGCATTGGATAAAAAAATTTGGACAGCCAGTGTTGGTAATAATCATATATGTTATATACATAATTACACATCAGAGATCTGTAGATCTTCACTCACACTGTACTACTGAGTGATTGTTAAAGAGGAAGTTCTGAATGTGTGATCATACAGCTGGTTTGGGCTGGTGCTGGCAGTGAGGGAAAGAAAGTGTCCTTTGTGTGCCGGATGAGTGAAAACGTCCCTGTTCATCCTCCCTTGGTTAAATGCCAAAGAGAAAAAAAGCTGTGTAAGTGCTGTCATTCGGGCCTTGCACACATTAGAGAGCTGGGCACAGCCATGGGCAGGAAACAGAGAGGGGAACAGAAGGAGAAAACAATAAAAACCGCGAAATCTATAAGTGAATCTGGCTGGCAAATGCCACAAACACTATGGCTGCAAAAATTAATGCCAGTCATGAAAGCCATGCTTAATACTTGGAATTTTCTGGAACAGCATGTTGTAGTTAGAGCCCACATTAAACCCCCTCACTTCATATAATAAACGAGATTCCTCCATTGCCTGTAATGAACGGCAAAATAAATACAACCTTGGCCTTGAAGCAACAGTTAGAGAAATGTGGAACAATGTGGACAAAATTCAGACTTCGAGTTGGCTGCTGCTGCTGTTTTTTGTTATGCAACATGATCTTGTCAATTTTTGTAGATAGCAGGATGTCAGTGTCAGAAACCACATGGGTAAGTATATTAATGATGGCCTAACAGCCCAAAGCCATAGTTAGTTAATGCTGTAGCTCCAGCAGAAAAATAAAAAAGGAAACTTCAGACTCTAAACAAGACTTTTTTTTTCAAGATCAGACATGATGCGATTGAATGTTTCTGATGAACGTGCTGATGTTCCAGTCATCACCTATTTTCTTTAAAGTAAATTACAAATGAGTCCAAATTAGAGTCTGGCTTGTGCGTGTTTTACAGTCCTCCCTATTTCCCAGTGTTGTGTATCCAGGCGTGCTCTTGAGTTTCTGAGAAGGTAGGGGGTCTCTGTGTTTGTGAAACTGAGGGTCTTCCTGCTGAGAAAATAGCCATCCTGCCCCAGGCCTTACTGCACTAAGCAAACATCAGAAAGCTCTGCAGACTTTATGCTTTTAGACTCAAACCCCAGAACTCCAGCTTCCAAAAGTATAAGAACCTGGCCAAAGTTCACAAAACCCAGTTAAACACATGATTGAGATAAATGAAGACATTTGCATTGTAAAACCATAATCACAGCCTGTTACTTTAAAGGGTTTGTTTTCCAGGCACAGTTTAGAGTGATACTTTGGTGTAAAATCCAATTTGCACAACTCCACCCCTTATCCCAAATATGGTCATTCATCCAATACCCACCCAATAAAAGTTTCCAAGTTAAACATTGTGTATTGCAGTAGTATAGCATGGATTTTGTCCATGTTTATAAATAACATTGTGTCATACAGTGTCAGAAACCACATAAGCAGGTCTAATTGAGATAACTAATCAACTCAATGAGATTTTCATCAAGTGTGTGATGATGCAGTTTGTACAATGCCAATGAGTCATAGGCTTCCTTTACTTAGTGATATTAGCCTCATAGCTTCAGCACTAATGCAAACTTTACCAAACATGTCTGGGTAATCTACATTAAGGATAATGTGGAAACTGTGTAAATTGGATTTTTTTGTTAAACTACCACATAAAAGATTTTTCTAATCTGTGTATGGAGTAATTAAGATAGGACTCTAACATTTAGGATCTGCAAATCATTTCTAGCTTTCATTAGCATCTGAAACACAGGCCCACACTGTTAATCACTTCACATAGGCTGGTAGTAACATTTTAACAGAGTACATTTAGCCACCCCTGTGAATTTACACCCATTAATTTGATTTCTTGCGTCAGTCTTCATTTGCAGTACGATCAGCAAGCCTCTTTCCTCCTTTGCAGAGGAGAGAATTGTGATAATTTGATGTCATTTTACTTCAATTCTTGTGCCACTACCTTATCTGATTCCACCAGGAAATGAGTAATATGAAAGGGCCGCAGGAGACCTGCAGCAGATTACTGTTTAGATGATATCTGCGGGCAAATATTGCTAAGAAAAAGTGATGTGGAGGTCTATTCAGACTGAGAGGTAATGACAGTAATGAAAGTCATTAAAACACATCATAATCAGGTGCTGTTTGAAGGCCCTGCCCTGTCCCCTGGGATGGGAGGAGCTCTTCAATTCTGGAGTATGAAAGGGCATAGGCTTAAAGCCATGGTTTTGCTGAAAAATCAAAACCACACAGTTTCTGTAGCTATTCAGTAATCAAAGCTTAACCATCAGCAAAAACAATGCAAACTTTTGTTTTACATATGTAATTTTTCTCATATGCAAAATAACACTCCGTTATGGCTGCTGCTGCTGTTTTTAGAACTATTAGAACAACTTAGAGACTTTGAGGCAAGTGTGTTATGACTGACAAACGTCCATTGCATGCTAGCTAGAATGTCCTCTTTGTATGCCAAACTAAAGAAGCAAACTTCCAACAGCAAACATGTCTTGACAGGTACATTTGGGTAAACAATGAAAAAAAAGTGGTTTTTGATCAAATCATCAGCTTAAAATGGTGTACAAGAGCAACCCATCAGGCTCTACCAGTTTTGCCATAGAGCTGATGAAAACAGTGAGGTGGTGAGCTGCATGACTGGAGAAGACCTGCCACACTAAAAAAGGGGGGTGCTGATACTACAACAGCGCACTCACACATCAGCTGACCATCACACCACTAGTCATCATTCTCTTAGTCTCTCCCTCTCTTTCATCAGTCTACATATTGGCACACAGCATCAGATGACAACAGTCCTGATTTGAAATGTTTGTTTTAGAATACCATTGAGGTACCCTTGAGCAAGGTACTGTCCTGCTACTCTTCTCCCCAGGCACTGTTAATAGCTGCCCACTTCCCCACATGTGGATGTGTTAAATGCTGAGGTCACATTTTGCTTGTGGTAAATTTTGTGTAATGGGGTGTATTCACAATGACAAATCACTTTCACTTCACTTTCACTTTCATGTCTTCTCTGAGCAGGTGTTTCAAAACACCTTCTGGTCTCACACAGTCAGCAAGTGTACTTCATTGTAATTAAAGGAGAATGCCACCAATTTCGAAACACTAAAGCATAATTAAATAAATAATAAGTAAACTAAGTTATTGAGAGTATTGTTATGTGAAATGCCCCATTCTTGCAAAGTCAGAATTGTTTACAATGGTGGTGATTGGAACCAGATGTCTGAAGAGTTTAGGGCCCCTAAAAGCTGCCTCAGAGAACATTATTACACAAAATGGCTACAAATACTCTGCCTGAAGCCTGAAACATTGTTTTATGATAGTTATGAGATAAGCTTTTGGCCTAAATTGTTTTTATAAAAACATTCTTGGCAGGTATGTACATGCAGGGCATTTTATATTTCATAGCTATTTTATCATATCAATACACATAAAAACATGTGTAGGTTCACTGCTTGTTTTGTATAGCTATATTTGTGTTGCAGTCATTGCAACTCCTTTCAAGAAGTTGGTATGCTTCTCTACATTGAACAATTTCAAACCAAACCACTCAGAAATAGGATGAATTACATCATTTTCTATTCACTCTGATACCAAGTAATATTAATGTTAACTTCATAATTCAATACCTTTAATATCTCTTTCTGCATGACAAAAGTTGAATTCTTTGTGATTTTCACCATTTTCGCACATGAGGGTGTTGTCCTTCATCTACTTCCTGTATCCATTTTTTTCAAAATAACTTAGTAAGTCTGCAGTATCATTGCCCAGTTTGAACAGGAAGCCTGTTTTTTATACACAGCATATTCGCATTGGGACAAACAGAGATACTAAAATATTATAATTTGTAAATAGTTCTTTTCAGTTAAAAAGTTTCCTTTATAGCATGTTTGTATGCATGTGATATGCCATGATAAAAATTACATGTTATTTAAGCAATATTGTGAAAGGATCTATGTAGGGATAAAAAAGTATTAAATTAATTTCAACATGAATATTTGAATAGTTTGTGGATTGCTGTTACTGTACGGCGTTCATCCATTTACAGTATTTTACTTAAACCACTGTAAAATAAAACTGCTTACGATGTAAATATAATGATTATCCTATAAGTATAGCATATATCAATGTAATATTTATCATCTTCCAAACAACTAATAAATCTTTTTCCCAAATAAGTTGTTTCAGTATATTACAGATGGAAGGACACTGTATAACTGCATTGAGCCAATTTAATGATTATTGCATGTAAATATATCAGACCTTCTGTAAGACCAACAACTGTTATTCTTTAATCTTGAATCCATGCAATAAAATAGTGTAAAAGACATGAAATGACAATTTCATTGAGAGCAAAGTTTTTAAAGTCTAAATTGGGGAATGACATGCAGGTATCATTTGTCCGCAGGGGAAGGATTCATAGTATTATTATTTAAATACTGATTCACCCAACTCTACTCTTTTTAACTTCTTCTTTCAAAGCTTTACTCAGTAAACCTGCTATCAGTAAAAATGCATTTAGCTTTCATTGGTTTTCTGATGTCTATATTCATCACAACATTCTGCAGTGCAGTGTTAGAACTTCTGAAAAGTAAATTGAATGTTTAATTAATATTCTTTGGTTTATGATGTAAATCAAAAAACCATACTACAAAGAATGATTACTGGGCTAAAATATCAGTGTTGCGAAGAGACTTAAAAATACGATAACAACTTCAATCCAATCTTAAAAAACTGGAGAATGCTGTCTACATGATCACTAAAATAATCAGATTTACATTCAGTGTGGGAACATTTCAGAATGAATGGGCTAATAGAAATGGTCTTAAATCTTTTCACATTAATTTCATTATATTTTTTCCTTCTCCTGTTAAGTTACCATTTATGAGATACGGTTAAGGTTTTCTTCCAACAGTGACAATATTCACGTATGAAATTATCTACATTGCTCATAGATTATGCTGTGTTTTCGGTTTCATACACTGATTGTGCTTTATTATTGGAGTTTATGCTGAGAAATTTCTTCTTCATTTTATACTTGGCGAGTAAAAAAATTATAAGAGTGAATTAAACCATCTGGCAGATCTAATGCGGGCCACTTCAAGGAGGAGCACAAAGAGCATAAAAACCTGGTCCATCAGTATAAGGATACAATGTTAAACAAGTACAAAAGTGTCTGTGATTTTGTTGTTTGGCTGTGTGGTAATTATGTAGTATAAGGTGTTAGACAGACCAGATGTATTTTATTATGTCCAATCTCTCTTTCCCTCTCTCTCTTTCTCTCTCATTTTCTCCTTCTCCCCCCTTTCTCTGTCTCTCTTTCTCCCTCCCTCTCTCTATCAGACACACACAGTACACACAGTAAAATCTCTATGAAAGGAGTCTGTGTTCCACTTTTATTTTCCACTGAATACACAAACCTGTTGCAGGCAAACAGGAACTTTCAGAGACTTCAGGGAAGCAACATCTCATACGCAAGCATTTATTCACTTATTTTTTTGTTTTTGTTTAGTTTTTTGTTAATGGGATCATATCATACATGTTTCTTCTATTAAATTTTCCCCCTTATAACCAACATCGGAGGTAATGAGTTCCTATCATTCCATTATTTGTTGCAGTTACATATAATTAAATAAATTACCTTTAAATGAAATAACACAGTTACAATTACTGACATTTAAATGGGCTCAATGTTACTTCTGTCTTGCATGAAAATGGACAACATTGCTGTTAAAACTGGACAAAAATGGCAATTGATGATTCCCTCAGACGATTTGAATCTCTATCTTTGTGCATTGTGTCCATAAGAGGTACACAAGGCTTACATTTTACACTTATAACTTTATCTCCAGCTTCCACTGTTTTGCCATGTATACTGAAAATCCATTTTATTTCCAAATGAGGCTTTTTAGATCGTTTGGAGTATCGATTTCTCTCTCTGGTTCTTTGGTCAGTTGTAAGGATCACTGTCGAACCCAACTGCCTTTAATTTAAGCAGAAAATAATTTGTAGTACTCCTTGTTTCACTGGGAAATTTATTTATAAAGCACATTTAAAACAACCAAGGTTGAGCAAAGTGCTAAAAAAAGAAACTATCATTAAAGATATAGCAATAGATATAGTAAAAAATTCTAAAACAATAATAAACACAAAATATAAATAAGCATAATAATTTAAAATAGTTAATAACAGTAATCAATAAAAGTAAAATAACATGTCATCACATCAGCCTGAAATTGTGTTTTTAACAAAGACTTAAAGTCATCCAGAGACTGGGCCATTCTAATCTCGAGTGGCAGCTTATTGCACACCTTTTTGCTGTCACCGCAAAATCACACCTACTCCTGTACCTCTCGGTATTTCTAAGAACAGCTGGTTGGCAGACCTTAACGCTGTAGCTGGAGATGTCAATACAGTTCCTGTTTCGGCTTATTCAGTAAGAAACATTCACACAATTTAAAGAGCAGCATTTTAAACTGTGTTAAACATGGAGTTACAAGGTTATGACACATTAAATTTAGATTTTGTAATATATGGTATATATGAGATACGGCATGTGATGCTTTTGAAAGAGCGCAACAGTTTCAGTAAAATGTCATTACATAAAGATTAGATCAGAGTTAGTGTTACTGAGTCTGGTGCATGTTTCAGTTTGACAGTGTTTTAACCTCATGTTGAACAGTGATTCAGAATGTCAAGCTGTAAAACCTTGCATACTTTTAACTGCTCACTGTTCATATTAAATGTGTGGGTGTGTGTGTGTATGGCCTGAAGGCAAACTTAGTGCTTGTGCAGCAGCACGCACACTCCCCTTACACACACTGTATTGCATGCATTCAGGCAGGTAAGGGGGAAGTGTAGAGGACATTTATAGCTACAGTAAGGTTTTTACATGCCCTCACTGCAGGAAGCTGCTGTGTGTTGGTAGTTAAAGAGGTATAGAGGAGAAAGTGTGTGTAAATAATAATAAAAACAACACAGGGCCCCTCACTGAACCCCTCACACTAAGAGAAATACTGCTTTTCAAGTGCACAGTTTACAGCCATTTCTATGGGCCAGATTTTACCCCCTCTCTCTCTCACTCTCTCTCTCTCTCTCTCTCTTTTCCCTCTGTCATCCTGGTTGATTCTTAAGTCTCAATAAAGGTTTGTTTAAAATACAGCTCAATTCTTTCTCTCACTCTCTTTCTCTCTCTCTCTCTCTCCCTCTCTCTCTCTCTCTCTCTCTGTTTATTTTATTTTATCCTTTATGTATTTTTCTTTCATTCATACTTTCTCTCTTTCTCTCTCTCTCTTGCTGGCTCTGTGTGTGTGTTATATAACATGGAACATTATCCTGCATAGCTGAGGCTTTGAAGTTAAGGGGGTGAGTGGGCGGGGCTTCTCATGCTTCTTTAGTCCCAGGGTTGTTGTTAGTTACTGTTACCAAAGTGATTGGCCCACTGACC
>JBBPDA010086145.1:0-12024 GCA_037974385.1 Arnoldichthys spilopterus
ACACACACACATACACACACACACACACACACACACACACACACACACAAACACACACACACACACACACACACACATACACACACACTGTAGGATTGAGAGAAACAGAATTGATCTGCAACTGGACAGAAGCTTAACCAATGCTTTGCTTGCTCCAAAGAACAGTTTTGCCAGCAATTGTGAATCATGGGGGTGGGGGTAGGGGTTGGGGGGTGTTTGTGGTTTGGCACTCTTTAAGATGGCTTAGCTGTTTTGGGGGACACAACAACAACATCTACATGGTGAATTAGTCTTAATGAGTATGTTGCCCAAGCATGGTGGTCAGTGATTTCTTTTCTCAATAATAAACATACACTAACCACTAGCTGGTGAAAATCTGATTCCATGTCAATGGATACCGGGAAGGAGAAATCTATAGAAGACTTGGCTTGATTTCAGTGTGCCCTTGTGGCACCAGCATGGATCCTCCTGTCCAGAGCCTTTGATAGAGATGCTGTTTAAGCTGTGCTTGTGGTCTAAATAGAATGCTCTGCTTATGTGTGTGACTCTTGGCATTGTCTTAGCCTTTACACTCTCAGATGTTAATGTGATGATGGTGTCAATGCTGCCCAATTTTGGTTTACATACTCAAAGGAATAAGAACTCTTTAGTAGGGAGGGGTGATATAGCAGAAATGTAGTATCACAATATGAAAAATTTCATGATAGCCCATTAAATGTGTTTATTTATGTATTTATTTTAACAAAATGGAAACAGACAAATTAGAGGTAATAGTGCTGCATTTAATAAAGTAAACTGAATAAACTGAAACAGTGCTAACTGTTTTTATGCCTTTTCATCTGACTGTCATCTCCGAGGGAAGCTGCTGACCAGCCTTTCAGCTTGATCGCCAGCCATCATGGCCGGCCTGTGCACTAGAAACTGCTGCACTTCCATTTAGCCTTATTTACTATCACTGCGGTTTCCAGCCGATTGTTGACCAGATCAGTGGGGCCTCCCGCTCATCTAACCATGACCTGCTCTTCAGACCATCTGCATAAGCTTCACATGCTGACCACCCCCTGGCCATAATTAAGTGTCATCTATAAATTTTATAGACCTTAAGTAATGCCACCTGTCACAAACTGAGACTTTTTGTCTTTTTCAGTTTTTATTTGTTATTGCTATCTGAAGTTGATCGGAGGATGGGTTTCCCTTTCCAGTCTTTGTTCCTCCCTAGGTTTCTACCTACTTGCCTCTGTCTCCATTGGTTTGCTCATTAGGGGTTTAGACCTGGATTCTCTAAAGCTACTTTGTGAAAACATCAGTTGTACAAGGCACTTTATGAATAAAATTCAACTTTCAAAAACATTATATTAATAAAATAATTTTTATTCAGCATTTCTTATAAGGGACTACACTTAATTCAACTGGAGCTTAAATAGGAATGATTTTGCTGTCTAATAAAATTAAACATGCAGTTAGTCAGTGTGATTTAAATATTGATATTATCATAATACACTCAGAAATGTGTCAATTTATCCTTTATCATATACATTAGCTTAAGCAGTTATTGAGATATTGAAATGTTGTAGTTGCAGTACCCCCTTTAGATGAAATTTCATTAAAATTTGGCATGCTTCCAAAGAATGTGGTAGTGATGTGTCACATTTTCTGACGTTTGAACCTTTATTTCACAAGATATTGGCCAGTGAAGTGCTAAATTTTTCTTTGCATTGATTGCATTTATTCACCTGGTGGCATTAAATCAGTTGTTATTAGTTACAATCATGTGCCTCTTGGAGGACATCTCACCTTACAAATGTCAAGCCCTTGCCCAAAAAGTGTTATGTGCTCATCTGACCTAATAAGGACCTAGAACAAAGGGACATAGTTTTGAGGCTACAACTGCACCAAGTTCCATGTGGATTTTTGAAGTCTAAGTATGTGGTATCACAGTCCAAGAAAAGTAAGTAAGGCAAAGGGTCCATAGTAATGGGGCCAGATTTTTATAACCAAAAACATAATACGTGTTCCCTCTTGGTCTGCTTGGACTATCTCTGAGCAGCTGAATTTAAATAAATGTTAATGTAGTTTAACTGCGTAAAAAAGGGATATTCAATGGCCTGCCCAAATCTTTAATTCTTGCTGAATAAACCTTGTTCTTACCTTTGATGCAAATTGTTTTGCTCTTACATATGTCTGACAAAATGTTCCAGGTTTTATTATCATTGTTTCAAGTTGATGTAGCTCTGCAGAGTTGATCAACCACCAGGTTCCGGCTAATGGGATTTGGAGCTTAGGAAATATTTTGGCCTGATACAATTTTACCTTCATTATGTTCAAAATGACATCTCTGCTCCACCAATTTGTCAGGCTCAATATACCCATCTTTCCACCTGCTTCTAAAAACAAATTAAATCACAATTTCCCTCCCAGTTACACTTCCCAAAACCAAAAGCTTGTGACTGCTTTTCCTAGTTTTATATATATATATATATATATATATATATATATTAAAATAGCAATTTAAAGGTGATAAATCTTCTAGTAACTGAAAGAACTTGATGATTCGAAAGGTCGTGATTAAACCACTTCCAATATTGGTAGTTTAACAGTACTATACTTACCCATATGATTGTCAGTCAAATGACCAAAATACTGTGAAAGGGATTATTTGCCATTGTGAACACACCTTGTCACACAAAGTGCACCACAATGAAATGTGACTTCTGCATTTAACCCATCCACATGTGGAGCAGTAGGCAGCTATCAACAGTGTTCAGAAAGCCACGAAACAGAACGGTACCTTGCTCAAGGGTACCTCAGTGGTATCTAGGCCGGGACTTAAACCAGCAACCTTTTCATGTGGCCACTATGCCTCCACTGCCCAATATCACTTCCAAACCTGAACAACAGGTCCTAGCAAAGCATACTAAACAAATATTTTGAGAACATCAGTTCTAACTAGCATTGCTTTGTCTGTTGAAAAAAAATGTGCTGAATGCAGGCTCACAGGGAGTAAAGACCGAGAGATTTGCCCTTTCTCGCAGATTTAAGAATGCAGGATACATTAACCTTTCTGAAGTATCTATGGGACGTTCTGTGGCAGCGGCATCACTGAAGTGTATAGCAAAAAAATTCATTTCACTGCAGTAGGATAGGCTTGAGAGCTTGTTAATTATGCTAATAAATGACCCCCTCCCCACTTCCAAGCCTGACTAATTATTATAACACGAGAACCATCTTCCGGAGTTTTTGCCTAAACAAGAAGGATTTATTTCACTTTATTCAGATCATCTGGCACTCACACACTGTGAACAGTGAGCAGTAAATTTGTCCTCCATGAGACCAGTGTACATAAACCAGGCACAGAAGCAGTAGGCTACACACTTATGGCACCCGGAGACCAGCTAAGGGGTAAGGTGCCTTGCCCGAGGGCACCTCAGCCATGGATGTTAGAGGGAGAAAGAACTGCTTACTCACGCACCCCTTCCCACATTTTCCCTGCTGGTCCCAGTGACTGGTAACAAGCCCTCTTCTCTAACCTGTACTTCCTTAGTAGCCCACAACACCATTCATTTCTGAAAGAGACACATTATACAGCCATTGATCTAAAGCTTGCATTAAAACTCTAGTAATAATGTGGGTGAATAACAGGGGGAGCAGTGGGGAGGCTCAATCCAGATGTGCTTTACAGCAAGACAGAACGGAGAAAGCCGCCGCTTTGTATATCCAGGCCATTCATCTGTATGTGTGGTGCGACACAGAGAATAAAACATCCCCCACTCTATTGCAACAGCAGTTCATTTCCTCTCTACACATACAGGTTGTATTACCTCATAGAATACTCACTGCTGCCTTTTTTTTGGGGGGGGGGGGGGGTTACAAACCTGCGAGGGGTGCCTTCTTGATGGTTTAAAAGGATACGTGTACATTATCAACCATTTTGAGACACTTCAAAAGAGCCTCTTTATCTCCGGCCTGCAGAGACCCCCGCAGCCTGTCAGCAGTCTTCATCTGGGGCTCCCCAGACACAATACAATGGGAATACTTTTATGAGAACAATCTGCATAATTACCTTCCGATTGTGAATATTGGACCACTCAGGGGTCCCTATTCGTCACTGGCTCATTAAAATTTAGAGGGCATGCACAAAGTGAACTACGTGCATGCATAAGTGGCTGCTTTGCTAAAGATGAGAGGGCGCAGGAGGAAACTTGCTTTTTTTTAAGGCACTTCGCTCTTGCTGAGCTTTACAGCTTCAAGACATGCTGTAAAGCAGGGCCTCAGGAAAAAAAAAAAGAAGAAGGAGAAGTAGAGACACATGCTTGGCAAATCTCATCCACGGCTTGTGATATCCCCTCGTTTACGTACGCAATTAGTTTAAAAGTGACATATCTGGAACAGGAGGGAGCCACTGTGCGCAAGGTGAATCTGTGCCGCTACTGCCATACGGAGGATATTAAAAAATAATGGCTGGCAAACAATTCCGCCTTCCCTCCACATGCTGTTGATCCCTCTGATTAAACTTGGATGGTGGGTCGAGCTTGCATGCATTTGGATGCTCTGTTTGCTAAAACGCAGCCCTCAGCAAAGGAAAAAAAAAAGAGTGAGAAGTGCAAAACAGGCTGGCTTAATGAAATCGGCCGTTAGCGCACTAACTAGGAACCTCTGCGTTTCATGGAAACTGAAGGACGAATATGCAAAGTGAAGTGGAGCTGGCGATGCAGGCCGGATTAGAACTGCCTCCCGCCTCGAATGCAAAACAGCAGGGGGCTTCATGCTATGGATCTTGTTAGGACAACCGTTAAAGACAGGGGAGGAGGCAAACAAGGGACTCTTAACACTTCTCTTCTGCATTATCAGCCCAAACGAGGAGGGCTGTGGGAATGCAGAGGGAGATAGATGAAGGCTGAAGCTACTGATAACGGCTCTCACGGGTAGGAAGTAGACGAATGAAGTGACTGCCAGGCGTCCTTTTTCCTGAAATACAGCCCAATCGCTATATTGGTGATACAATGATATAAAATTTGTAAGTAATATTATCAGCTGTTACTTGACGACTTTTCTTGTCGGATAAATTACTCTCCAGAGCAAAGCAAAAGGAGCAAAATTTGACTAAAACTTGACTAAGCAAGCACGTTTAATGTAAAAGGAATACTGTCCATTTAATTTTGGACTGAACTAGTTTTTTAATGACCACAGTATTTAGAGATTGCTGAGAAGTCCCACATTGGAGGCAAATCGGCATTTGCTTGGGGCTTGCAGGTTGGCTCTTGAATGCTATCAGTGAATTGTTCAAACATACCATCTGAGAGGCTCGCCAATGCCTTGCATATGCCCAAAAGATATATAGAAGGCTGAATACCTGGACCTGTCAGGGAGTCCAAATTTTGCTGTCTAAAATTGTTTTGTCATCTATTTTGACAGGCAGTGAGTGCAGCAGTGGGTTACATGTGATGAGAACACACTGTGAAATCCATATCCATCAACCTATTCTTTTCTTTTTACTCTTTTATCTGGCTGCAAATATGTGCACAGACAACATGGATCGCTCACTTCTCCATTTGATGCAAGGTAACATGTCTTTCAATGTGTCACTTCTTGCACGTGTTTAATTAAAAAAACATAGTTTGCAGACCAGAAAAGCACTTTGGAGATTACTAATGAAAGATCTTGCACTGTGTGACCCCTTGTCACTGATCAGTCATCTAGTATTCAAACCTCAGCAACTTCAAGGTTACTGATTACAAGACAGCAGGTTGTGCAGTGTGAACAGTGCATAGATCTTAAGAGACCTGAAAAAGCCATGTAGCATTTTCTGTTAACCCTTCAGCGCATGACATTCCCTTGACGCGTAGCATCACACTGGTGTGATTTGGAATGTTTAACATTGAATGTTCTGTCATGTTCAAACTTTTAGTTAATGTTAGTTGGATATTACAGTGGATGTGCTTTCATAATTACACTCAGAGCTTTTATATTTCCACTGTTTTACATTTGCTAGCCAATCAGTTAATAAAAAGCACATACAATATGACAAACACAGAACACTATCCAGTTCACTTGAGAACACACAACTGAGAAATGCAGTGCTGTATAACAAATTGTCGTTTTGCTCAACAACTGTGCATACTTAACACAAAACACCAGCCACCAGCATTCAGGATCTGCCAAGCATTTATTCATTTTTTCAGTGATTTTAAGAGAATTTATGATAAATTCTGATACGAACCTAAGTAAAACAGCACTAGTATCATAAACAGATAAGAGGGTTAGATCCTCGCTGTCTATATTCTCAGATGCCTAAGTATAATGTTTTAAATCTGCTTTTCAGATGTAGTGGATTTGGGGAGCAGCAGTGTCACATACGCTTTCTAGAATGTTAGTGTGGAACACTAACAACAGTCATATCTGTTAAAACCTCCAATGAAAAGTTGCACTGATATACTGGTGTCAGCAAAAGTCTCATTATTAAAGCAACAACATTAGTGGGTTTTGAACTAAAGAAACACATTTATTATAATACATCTATAAGTTTGAATAAACTTACACACTTTAAACATCTTTTGATATTAATGAACATGTATTTGACTTCTTGTTTTCAAATTCACATTGAAAAAGATATTTTAGGATTTTCATTCCAAGTAATTTAACAAGTAAATCCAGAAGGCAGCAATAATATTTTATTAATATTATTGATTGCCATCAAAACTTTAGTTAGTAACAGCAATTAGTGTCCACCTCCTCATTTACTCTTAGAATTTACCCAGCCAACAAGTTTGAGGCTCTGAGCTGATCCCATATGTGTGATTTCATGCACCTCTGCTCTTTTAGATTTAATAGCTGTTTAAAAGCAAAGCAGTTTGTTCATTCTAAGACAATGTGATGCTGGTATTACTATTCATTTATTTTTGTATTTGTTTGTTTATTTATTATTTCTTAAATATTATTACAAAGCAACAATAATTTTTGACCTGCAAATGATGTGTCCTGTAGATTAGACTACAAATTGTGTGGCCTGCCCATTGTTGACTACAATATTCGTAAAACCAATATTCGTAAAACTGAGTATTCAAATTATTTAGACCAGCCCTATAATTCTATTTTCTTATGGCTTTTCTGTAATGCTAAGCTTTTTTTAGCTTTTAATGCTAAGTTGGCAGGTAATGGATCATCAGTATAAATTTATATAGTATAAATCAGACTAAATTTAACATAAAACATCATCATGGTTAAAATCACAACATTACTGAGATTACGTTTGTGCCAATTCCAGCCCAAAATATCAAGTTTATACACTGTTCTGATGATATTTGGGTGTAAAGGTATGCAGTCAAAAACCTCTGCCCTGAATATTATGAATATCATGTGCAGACCAGAGTTAACAGGTTATCTGCCATGAAGTAAACAAATACATTATTGCTCTGTTTGAAGTATCTGGCAAAAAAGCCTCCCTATCTCAAAAATACTTGTTGCACCTGGCTAACTTCAGCAGAAGCAAGACTAGTTTTCCAAATTATTATGCATATTGGACACTATAGCAGCTGTCTGCATTTCAGGGGTCAGTAAAGTTTGTGAGTGGTGAATGCGTCTTTAACCCTATGATGTTGAGAACTAATAAATGTAAGAATAAACTCTGTCTTGTGAGATATATTGCTTTCTTCCCTGTCCTTGATAGGTCTCAAGGTTCTACATAATGGCTTGTGCCTCTTGGCCAAACATATTTGCCCTAAAAGCCATAGGGTCCTGATACTATACTTGAGGAATTCTGTATGGAGTAGTAAACATGGTACTGTAGCTAGTGTATTTACAATGTTCATGTGTTATTGCAAAATATGCTTATGAATGCAAGAGCACATTTCTTGAAAGCATTGCCCCTGAGTAACACCTACACAGTAATAAATACTGCTTAACCACTTGTAGTTTTAAACTGCACCTTTTTGACTCTTGATAACTACACCACAAGGTGCATTAAAATCATTCTTCTTTAAAACTATTCCCTTAAAACAAATACCAGTACTGGTCAATACTTTCGCCTCAGTTGGGCCCTATGGTGAAATTTTTAAGGCTTCTCAGCCACCAAGGAATGAGGCCTTCACAATTTCCTCCACCATAAATCGTCTCCACTCTTCCTCCTTCACACTGCAAGAATGCTCAGTAATTGCCGTTTGAAATGGCACAGAGCTCTGAAGGTTTATCTTAGATTGAGCATGTGCCCTTTGATGGAGGAGGAAGAAGGGAAATGCTTTATCTGCACTGCCAATAAGGCTGAGCTGTGCTTCTGGCATCCTCAAACCACAGGAAACTCAGGATGGCCAGAGCATCTCAAGGTTGGGGTTTCAGATTGACAGGATGAAATGCCCACCAGAGGTTATGGACTGCTTTTTTCCCCCCTTCTTGATTAAAATAATGACCCATTTAAACCAGTTAAAGAGGCACTTCTTTTCTCCTCTCACGTCAGAGAGTGATATATAATGATATGGAACCAAGAGCTGACCGCAGTACCATGCCAAGTCAGTGACGTGGTATGACAGTGGTGTGTGAGAGTGCGAGGGGGATGAGAAAGAGAGAGTGAGATAGAGCAAGAGAGGCAGATCCTGCTGCTGAACATGCAGAAGCTGTTTGACATGCTGAGTGAGACACACACACACAGGGCCAGTAAGAGTATCTCTCCCACCAGCCTGCTCTTCAAATGCTCCTATATGCCTTTGTAGGGGTGTGAAAGTCTGACCTTATAGTGGTAATTATACTGGTATGGTTGAGAATGACTTTAAATTTACTCTAAAATATAAATACAATGGAAAACGGAAAAACAACAGAATATTTTGACCAAATAATTAAATAGGCCTTCACCATGGGGTCTACAACCTAAGGTTTACAAATAATTCTACCAAATATTTTTTTAATGTTTATGGAAATTATAAACAGTGATTAAAAGATGCTCTCTGCTCTTTACAAAACTGAACATAGCTTCTTGCTCTCCACCTTATTCCATTTTCCTTCTGCTTTAAATGGTGCAGTTAGAAAGCAGCTGCTCTACCCCTTAAGGTGGAAGAGATAATTTAACCTGGTAAATATGAAGCTAGCTTCTTCATTGGCTTTCCTGGCCACAAATGTTTTAAAACATGGCAACAGATCAACACTGAAAATGCCCATACATGATTTGTAATCACTGTTCATTACTACCAAGGTGTGGAGCAATGCCCAATAAATGAAATGGCAAAAAATTCACAAATGACAAATTATTAATCTGCAGAATATGCCATTCATTAAATTGGATGATTAATTGTTAAGGACCTTGGTTCTGTGGCAGATGCTGTAGCCAATATACAGTGATCATTTCAACATTTTTATTTTTACAAAAATTGTATTTCTGTTAGCTTATTATTTCTTGATTTAGGCCAATAGTTTTTATTTAGGTGCACTACCACTACCTGTGATCTGAGGGACTATCCACACACTAAATGTGGAAATAAAATACTGACCAACATTAATGCCATGTGCCTAATATTGTGTAGGTCCATGTGTGTAGGTCCATGTGCCTAATATTGTGTAGGGCCACCAAAACAGCTCTGACTATTGTGCACTGTGTGTTTGGACCTCTTACTATCATTCACTCTTTGTGCCACAGAGGCTCTTCTGTGGGCCTGGACCATACTGGCTAGCCTTCACTCCCCATAC
This sequence comes from Arnoldichthys spilopterus, assembly GCA_037974385.1. Lineage (NCBI taxonomy): Eukaryota > Metazoa > Chordata > Actinopteri > Characiformes > Lepidarchidae > Arnoldichthys > Arnoldichthys spilopterus. The sequence goes on from JBBPDA010086145.1 coordinate 9,667, forward strand.
TTATCAGTGAGCACTGGTTGCAGATGACTCTGCAGGTTCACTGGTTGTTTCTCCTTGGATCAGTTTTGGTAGGTACTGCCAGCAACACCCCACAAGACTTGCTGTTATGGAGATACTCTGACCCAGTCAAGAATAACAATTGTGCCCATGTTAAAGTGACTGAGATCCTGAGACTAGCTCATTTTTCCTACTTTCAACTCATCAATTTCAAAAGAGATTATGAATGTTATTCACACCACTTGTCAGTGGTTTTAATGTAACTGATCCACGATGTTGTGTCCAATGACTACAAACAAGCAACATAACTTTAGGGGTAGTTTGCTTGAAATCACAGAAAAAACACTTTTGGTTGTCTAAAAATGTTTAAAATTATTTATGTATTTTTTTGTAAATTAGCTGTTTGTGAAGAATGTCTTAAAAAAACTCTAAATCATGTAAAAGTTCTATGAACCCTTGAACTGGTATGGAATCTTTATATTATGTTGAGTATTCTTAAGCCTTTTAAATGTTCTTCAAACTCACAAATCTGTTTTCTAGGTTTCTTTATGGAACCAACACTGTTTCTTCTACTTTATCACAAGAACCTTTCCTGGCACATTACTGAATATAAATAAAGTCAATTTAATTTTATTCAACCGGTGTAGTGGTATCGTGTCATGAGAAGTCCTAGCAAATGGAAGGAATTGATGAATAAATTGGGCATAAAATCATGAAAATCTAATTTTTTTTTAATCCAATATGTTAAGTTCAGCAAACAGACATTGTGTGCTACAATTTGCAGAAGAATTGGTCATACATATGTTTATTTTTAATTGAGGACATGTACTTATGTTTACTTAGAAAATCAACAAAACCGAAAGTGGGTCCACCCTGCAAAAGCCATATGCTGAAATTTTGCCCTGCCTCCATTTAGGTGCCACCTCCTACACTATGTTTACGCATCTGTTCCATCAGCTATCAGTGCTTTTTTCTGCAATCCACTTTAAACAGATTGTTGCGAAACGCCAGCCGAAGCTATTATTACATCTACATTAGATGCAGCAGCCTGGGCTCAGGAGGGGTGGGGACAAGAAAAAAAAAAAGGGGGGGGGGGGCTAATTTATTTAAAAGAGTTGCCATGGGGAATGACATTCATGATTAATGTGGGGGTTGATTATGCAACCAATTGACTATAATTCACACCCAGAGAAACCTGGACCAGTCGCATGCCAGCAGGCTGGGGATATTAACCAACAAAAAAAGGAAAAAGTAAGAAAAGAAGAAAGAAAAAAAAGAAAGAAAGGAAAAAAAATAAAAGAAATGAAACTCAACTGCAATTCACTATCCTTCCAAGTCACGGATAATGCCGCAAGATAAAGGGGCGAACGGGGATCATAGGTGCTCCCCTGACCGCGCAGACACATTTGCAGTCAGGCATCCTTGCCGGCATTCACATCTGGCTGGTCACCCAGGGCCACACACGCTCACGATCGCACAGCCACACACACACATGGGGCTTTGCAATTGTTATTCACAGCGATGAATCGAGAAGATAGCCCACGATCCAGCTCTCTTCAAATTTTATCAGATGCTAGCCTCGGGGCAGCTACAAAGGAATGGCACAGTGCAGCGTCTACAGTAAAGGAAATAGGGCCGAAAAGCAGACGCAGTGTCTGCTGTGACTGTTGCGGACTTTGAAAATATGAATTGATTTGTTTGCCTGAGTAGGGTGCATTATGCACAATCTGAGCCTCAGTAGCACCAAGGCTGCTTGATTATGCATTCCAAGTGCTTTAATGGAAGAAATGTTGCTTATTCCTAGGGAGGACCAAATAAAAACAAGGGCAATATTCCTGCTCACCTTGACGTTTAACAAGCTTAACATGTAAAAGCAATGGAAGTGTAAAAGTAAGATACTGTTGGTGGTCAGATATGCAATGATAACACACTATTGCAAAAGTCTTAATGGGAATTAAAAGCCTCATGGAAAATGTAATAATTCCCTTTGATTAAAATGTCATTAATACATTCTTATATGCAATGTCGTCACTTTAACTTCAGCCTTTAGCAGTGAACCCAGGCACCTCTACTGAACTGTATATGATACAACTAGCTTTAAAAGTGCAGCAGTGCTGGGCAAAATGGTTAATATTGCAATATGTTTAGGCTATATCATAATGCACAATGTACATATCAATATTTTTCAGTCTCCTTTAAAGCACTTCATAAACACTGCAACCTTTTGATGCAATAACACCAGCATGAGGATTTTAGTTTGTATTTTTGCTTTGTCCCTTAGAGCTTCCAGTGTTTTATGGCAATTTTGTTTTTTGCTTCACTCTATATAAGTGAAACATTAAAGACAGACCAACCTACAAA
>JBBPDA010086156.1:0-12023 GCA_037974385.1 Arnoldichthys spilopterus
AAATGCTTGATTGTTTCCTCTGTCCTGGAAGTCACTTTGGATAAAAGCGTCAGCCAAATGATTAAATGTAAATGTAATGTAAATGTAAAATGTACATTCCAATATAAGAACCTTATCCTGTTCATGAAACATGGTGGTGACAGTATCATGGCTTGTTTTACTCCATCTTGGCCAGGATTGTCTGCCATTACTGATGGAACAATGAATTTTAAATTATACCAGATAAATCTTAATGAAAATGTCAGTACATCTGTTCTGCACAGAAGAATTTACTCATTCCTCCAAGTTGCTGCATAGGACGGATCCTTATAACACTTATTTATTTCTGCAAAAGGGGGCTGAAAACCACTGTTTACATACTTTTGTCACTCACAGATATATGACATTGGATTATTTTCCTCAATTAAAAAATGGTTAAAGTATAGTAATTTCATCTCATTTGTTTAAATGGATCTTTTTATAGAATTTTAGGACTTTTATGAACATCTGGTAGGGTTTTATGTCATAATTGCACAGAAATATCTATACATATAGAAAACCTTCAATCATCAGTGTATCGTTAAATACTGATAATGCCAATGACAAAAAGTATTAAGTAAATAATGTTCTCATTATTTGTTGCACTAGTACAATGCCCTATACTTATTACTGCTCACTGTCTTCATGTTTTTTCATATATCTTGTATAAAACTGTTTGGCCAGAATGAGTGATGAACATTTCTTTAACAAATGAACAGTGTTTACTCTGGGAAAACATTCCCGGAAACTTAAACCCACACCTGACGCTCCAAGTACTATTACACAACTAAGGGGAATTTGTGGGAGGTCAGATACAGCACGTAACATGTTTCCAGCAACCCTATGTCTATGGTTTACCACTGGAATTTGATAACATTATAGACAATTACTTATGAAATAAATCCAGTACTGACATTAGTGCAACATCAAGGTAAGAATAAGTAAGCTATGAAAACAATGTTGTTTTATATCTGTAATATATGCGCTTATGCTGAATCACATTCATTTATTCATTTATCATATTCATTTAGGAATTTAGGCCTGAGACTCAGTTATACTCTGCTTGTTCATTGTTTGACCTTGCTTGGGATTCTGATCTGATCTGCATCATTTAGCATTGCTTCTGTTTTCTTTAGGGTGGAAAAGATTCCGGTTACAGTCAGTCAGATGAATCAGTATCATTTTGTTAGTACAACACACAGAAGTCACATAAATAAAAGGCACATGCGATAAAAGGCATACAGTCTTTCTTCTTCTTCTTCTTTGGTTTTTGTTTTTTGCTTGTAATGTGGGGAGTGATCTTTTCCCATTTTACTGAACGTTGCCAAAATTTTCTCATGGGAGAAAATGAGAAAACCCTCAAAATCATTTAATGCTTTTGTTTTGATCATATCATTTATTATCTGTCAACAAGAGCAACCAAGCATTGATCTCCTTTGACAAAGTTAAGACACTGATTGAAGTCTTTAACTTGTTTCTGTATGTTAAGTACGTTTAGGCGGGGTCTGGGGTCTTACACAGCTTAATAATAACCATTTTTTGGAAATGTGCTATAAATGGATAAATGGAAATGTGCTTCAATTATCTGAAAATGCATTCTGTACAGATGTGTTTATAGTTTAAAGTTAGAGTTACTTAGAGTTTACAGATCAGCCACAACATTAAAACCATTCAAAGCGGAAGTACATTTGAGTTGAATACGGGTGTCAGAGTCAGAGCATCTCCAAATCTGCAAATCTACAACAAGGAGCAAATGCTAATTTGTGTGGTCTGATCCCACAGAAGAGCTACTGTAGCGCAAAAAAAGGTCAATGCTGACTATGATAGGAAGGTTTCAGGGCACACAGTGCACCACAGTCAGAGTTGCTTTAGTGATGAAAAAACTATTCATTTTCAATATTAGAAATTAGCAAAAAAGTTTTTTAATGTGCTTTTGGACCACATCTTATTGATTATTATCAACTTTTAAGAGTCTAAACGAGAACAAATTAGGTTAAAAACTAGACCAGTAGATGTTCTTGAACTGGTAAGAATAAATTCCTGTTACATTATCTTTCACTAACATTTAAGGTCAGTGACAATATATTTATTAGTTATTGCTTTAATTACACAGACCAGCAACAGAGCAAGAAACCTTTACTGTTTATCTGATTATGTAGAAAATTCTGCTTCATCATAGAACAATAATAATTGCAGTCACTAAAACAAACCCAAACTGATCTGTTTATAGCATTAGATATTGTATCTCAGCAAACAGGTGACAATATATTCAGGAAATGTAACACAGCAAGCAGGCAAGTGTACCATTACAGTACATAGTATAATACTTTCTAACTTCTGTTAACTGAGCAGGCCATGTTCACTATCAGAGGGCGCTGATAGCATTGGAAACCTTGCTGTTTATAATAAAGCTCTATTTGTTCTGCACAGCTGGGAATTTCCCAGAAGAATGTATAGGAATATGAAAGGTAATGTTAGAGCATATCAAGGAGCTGAAAGCAGTCATTTTGTGAGGTTTCCATCAGTTTGGTAGTCTACTAAACTCTGTATTTGCTAATGTTGGTTAATTCTCTCATTCTTTTTTACAGTAGTACACAGTAGTACACCTGCATTTACCTATCAGCCATTTTATCAGAAACACCAACGCTACAGGTGCACTTGGTAGGTTTGAAGTTACTGTTCTGTTTATCAGCCTCTACCCTATTGAACCCTGTTGGTCAGTGTAAGGTGACAGAACCACCACTGACCACATATTATTTGAGTCATGGAGCACTCGATGTGGGTTTTTACCCAGTTTACACTTCCTGGCTACTTCTTTAGAAACCACTGCCTTGTTGGTACAGCTTGTAGGTGCACAGTTAAATATTACAGCTTGTTTTTGTCCATGCACTTTGTTAGTCATTCTCTAGCTCCTTATCAAAACATTTCGATTAGGCCTGTTGGAGGTAAACTCCAGCAGAGCTGTCACTTTTACTCAGTTATAATCAGTGGATAAAAACATAACTGATTTCTCAACTAAATATAATAATTTGTTAATGAAACAATGTATTAAAAGTTAGGTTTAAAAACAAATCAATTTAATCATTCCTTTGCAATCTGAGTGATTAACATGGCCAATGTATGTCATTATAAAGTCAGGTTTTACAGCTTGATTATGTTTGTAATCAATTTAATGCATATGAAATTAAAAGAATTGTTTCCTGTTATAGTTTGTACAATAATATTTTACAATAATACAATAATCACAATCACTAATTATACTGACTCCCCTAAACTCCAGCAATGCTACAGTACCCAAAACACTTCTGCACTACTTTGCCACTGCCGCAAATAGTATCTGTTCACTGGTGGTACTGTGGAGGAACCTTTTCAATAATGGACAGCATATGCTGATGAATTTTGCAGCAACAGATGGGTTATAATAACTGTTAACCTACAATGCGCACCTATGGTTGGTGTCTCTAATAAAATGGTCAGTGAGTGTAGACACAAGCTTTCTAATAAGTCTTTTTAATAAGCTGGCAACTCTACTATTTTGCCTGAGAACAGAAACTCATTGTTGTGGAAGGAGAGCACATTGTATACTCTGCAGTGAATGACATCATTTTGTCCACCACCCCTGTTCTTTGAATTGCTCAATCACAGGTTTTCAGGTTCTGGTTCAAAGTCTATCACTAGTGACTATGGAGCCATGTGATCAGGAGGGTGGGCTCTGGCCTTACTGGTCTATTTAAAGGTGAAAGATGAAGCTAAGAGAACCAGGTGCAGTGAGAACCAGGTGCATAATCAAAACACAGAGACATCAGCCTTCGCTGAACACTAAAGGTAACTATTGGTATGTGCATACAATAGATAGGAGCTCCAGATATCTAGAATGCGTTGACAGCTTTCATACTGATGTTGCTGTTGAATGTTGGACATACATTTATACTTTCTTTATGATGTAAAAATTATATATATATGTAACACATGTTAACACATGTAACATATAACGTATTTCAATAGTTTATATGTAGTATAATAAGTAATAAGTAAAGTAAGTAATAACAACTATATGTAATAACTTTCTAACTTACTGCACAGCCATTTTTTATGTATCACCATTTAATGTCTTTCTGCTGCAGAACAATGAAGACCCTGCTTGTGGCTCTCCTTCTTGCCATGCTACTGATGAGTGGTGAGTGTTGAAGGTTTCACTCCTGCAGTCTTCAGTAATCTATCAGATGCACATAAGTCATCAGTTTTTTGTCAACAAGGAACGTACATTATTTTTACTGCTCCTATGCATATTTGCAGTCATTCTATTATTATGTAGGGTTGTTTCAGGTACTAACACACAGCCAGGAGAGTAAACAGTTTTAATGGCTTGCCTAAGACAGTGCTGTAGAAACACACAAAAACAGACCTAATCTCACGTCAGTATTAACGTTTATATAATTTAATTTGTGGCTTTAAGTATCAGTCAAGGCCTTTGCTCTTCATTTGCCACATTTCCTTTGAGCTGAAAGGACAGCATGTCATGAAAGATGGGAAATACTGAGAGATTCTCTCCATTTTTAAATGCCATTTATTTTAAAACGTCATTTTTAAATGTCATGTTCCAGCTGGGTTTTTGTCGCACTTCATAACACTACAGACTGCTCCTATGTTATGATTTATGTCTTTTAATTATTTATCTTTCTAATTATCTATATTTTTCTTTGCTTTTGACCTGACTTTTACACTATTTGGCTTATTGGGTGTTTAAACGAGCCTTAAAAGCAAACATTCTTTGCAGAAAACTATTTTTTTCACCATATATTTTGACTACGTTTTATTTAATTTATTTTTAATTTATTTTTACTCTTTAAAGCCTTCAGAAAAAGGTTGTGGATGCATATGAGTCTGGAACCTTTCCCATTTCAAATTATCTCTAAACTTTAATTTCAAATGAATCGTTCCACTGTGCAGAAAATCATATACAAGTGATGTAGATTTTAAACGCCTGCCAGTTTGTCTAGGACTATAGCTGCCCTAGCAAATCTATATTGAGAGCTGACTGACTGATACAAAAAACGTCCCCAGGAACCCCAGATTATTACCACAGACTCACAAGATATCTCTGGATCTTGATCTGTTACTGTGGGTGTGAAAGAATGTTAGTCTATAAGCAGAAAGAGATTGGGCAAATTTGATTTGCATGGGAGGCATGTCAGGAAAAAACTTTGTCTGCCAAAAGAACATTAGAGCAGTTTCCCATAGAACACATAATACAGAAACAGCTGTTTGGCCACAGTAAAAATACATATGCGCAAAACGCAGCTCTTCAGGAGGAGAACTCCATACCAAATATGAAGTATAGTGGTGAAAATTTATATTTGGGATTGCTTTGCTGCCTTAGGGACTGGGAAGCATATACTCATTAATTAAGCTATGAATTTTTCATCACACCAATTGTTTAAAGTTGAACCCAGGAGTGGACCTTTAAACAGGACAATTATCCTAAGCACACTAGCAAACCCACCAAGAGATGGCTTAAAAATGAGAAAGAAAGGTTCTTTAAAGGCTGTTGAAATGTTGTGTGGTATTTGGAAAGGAAAGTACATGCAAGAAAACCTCAAATATCTGAAGTTTATCCGGACTCATTTTGCATAGACGAGGGTCAAAATTTTCAGTAAGCTGATGTCAGAAACTGTTGGACAGTCAGTCAAAACTGCTACAAGAAGTGATTTCTGTTAAAGGGGTTCAGAGGTCAAATTTAAGTACTTTTCACTTTTATCTGTAGACACTGTGTTAAAGAGGGTAAATGGTTTGCTTGATGAAATCTGTAACAAAGAAAGTAAAAAAAACCTTCAAAACATAAAAAAATTCTATGTAGTGAACTTATTTTTTCACATGACTGTATCAAGAGCTATCCAGTAAGGTGTGAAAATTCAGTTGCAATTTGTGTAGCGAGTGGTCTAAAAAAACATTCAAGAATGTTCTGTACATGTCTACAAAAAGTTCACTTTTACTGAGTGCAATGGTCTTCATTCTGTTACAGGTTCTGCCCTGAAATGTAACCACTGTGTGAATAGTGGCAAATGCATTACCACCACAGAAACCTGCGGCTATAAACAAGACGCCTGCGTCTCCGCTGTGTTTACTACCTACCCTTGTAAGTTCCACCAAATTTAGTTCATCACTTGATTATATCTGTTCCTATTTCTGCCACATCTGTAAACATGTCCAACACTAGCAGATACACTACCAAAGGGCTATAACAATGAATGGGGTCACCTACCATCACCACCATAAAGAAGCTGATTCTCTAAAGAAGCTGATACTGGAGATATAAAATGCTGGAAGGCCCAAAAGTTTCTTTCAATTGAATAAAAACTAAACTGAGGTCATTATTTAAGGCACACTGTCTCTTACAGCAGTGTTTGTAATCTTTGTGGTAGTTAAGGCCAGTTTTATCAGCTGAGATCAATCACTAAGCTCCAGACCTTCCTCTTAAATTGCTGCAGTTAGATTTTTAACTGGTAATAAAAATGGCCATATCCCTCTGTGCTGGCCTCTCTCCTTTTGCCTACCAGTAATATTTTGAGCAGATTTTTAAATCTTGTTTGTTTTTAAAGCTTTGCATGGTGCAACACAGGGCTCTTTTTGTATCAGCCAAGACAATGTCGCCCATACCTGTTTTAATTATATACATGCATTCATGCCGCATGTAGTGTTTGGCCACCACTGGCTGCCTAATTGGTCTGATTGATAAGCTTGCAACCAGGCTGGCCAAGTCAATGTGACATATGTTGATGTAAACAACAGGGTCACCCACATATTTTTAACCTTTAGCTGCCGATAGGTGTTGCAGCCGGCCAGGAAAACAGCCGGTCTGGCTCTTAATGTCACGAGATGAGGAATTTTGGCTTAATTTCTATGAAACGTAGGGGCATGTGTCACATCGCTCATCTCTTTAATATAAATTGAATAAAGCAATTACCTGTAAATGGGTCTGTTTCTTTACTGTAAGAGAGGGCAGGAGGAAAAGTTACGTGTGTATGGATTTGTGCTAACTATTAAAAATGTTTCTTCTCTTTTTTCTTTTAGTTAACCATTTCAGGAGGTGCATCAGTATGTCTGACTGCCTTATTATGCAGGCTTCTCCTTACATCAATGCCCGGTGCTGTCAGAGTGACCGCTGCAACTAGGTCACAGGAAGTGAACCACGCTTGAAAATGGAAAACAGCAAATGTTTTAAAATCATGTAATTACTAATAAAGTTGATCTGCTTATGATTTCAGTGCTAAGGGCTTTGGTGTTATTTCTGTCATCTTATCAGCAACAGTAAAAACAGATAATACATAATTTCCTTATTTAATATGCCAGATTAGCCAAAAAGTATTAACTTCCCGAAGGAACCTTCCCAAGGGATTAATCAAGGTTTAATCTATCTATCTATCTAAAACTATACTCTTCTAATAAGAAGTAGAAGATAAAGAAGATAAAGAAAGAGAGACAATGCCTCACTAAAACACACTAGACATAACCAAATTAAAAGACAAAATCTGGCTAAAAGACTAAAGACAGTACGGTGGCAAGCTAAAATAAACAGGAATGATGCAGTGGACCTTGCAAAAACATTCTTTTGATTGTAGTTAGACTCTCTCCTGTATGCTATAAACTGTTCATCTCATAAAAGGCAGACTCATGTCACACCTGGTACTCAGTTAACATCCTCTAAAACAGATTCACAACTAGAATTCTACACTATGCAGTTCATTTTGATTGCTTTGGTACAGTTCAGAATGTCTTTAATCCCACAGTAGAGGAAAATACAGAATAAAAACAAGAGACAAAGATTTTATCCATTTTCATTTTTTAAAATAGCAAAACTGTCCATTAGTTTCTGTCTGATTATCTAGCCAGTAAAAATCCAGTAATCATCACTGTTATGTGCATTATATGTACTGGATAAAAGAAATTATACTTTTTTTATGTTATTTGACACCTTCTCACTGATATACTGCCAATGTAAACAAAGCCATGGTTAGGATGTGGCACTACTTCAGTTCAGATATTTTTTGAAGGGCAGGACAAGTCTGCAGCAAAATGACTGTAAGGTTTTATCAGTGGATCAGTGATGTGTGTGACAGAGACTCAGCACTATAACTGCTGTATTTTCTGTGTGTAATATTCTGCCAGGCTGTTTGTGGTTTCCTCTAAATGATGTAATCAGCAGTTATCCCAACAGGGTGTGATAATGATTTTCAGATTTTTATGCAACTGGAATTACATGATCATGTCCTAACAGTCCTACTGCTCCTGGTTCTTACACTCACAATGATGTTCACACTTACCCACAACAGAACAATCTGAAACATGAAAATGTCCATTGGAAAAGTCCAGCTTGAAGGTTTTGTACATTTTCAAGAAAAGAACTAAGAAAAATAAAGTTGACCTACAGGACTAACAACATAATCAAAAATGTACTTTATTTACATATTTTTTATTTTTTATAATAATTTTGTATTATTATTTATTTATTTATGTGTCTTATCTCTTAAAACTAAAAGAATTTAAACTAAACCTTTCCTTCTGGCTACTGAAACCAAGGGTATAAACCGGAAGTTTGGTTCTGGAGTATTTCTGGCTGTTCATCATGAAGTTTTCATACGGCATGTACTGCTGCTTTCAGGTGGAAAACTTACACTTAAACAAACATATTTTTTGTAAACAATGATAATACATATGAGACACACATGTCCTAGCATTGAGTAAAAATAAATGTGTGTGTGTGTATTTTACTCTTTGTGAGGACTCAATGTTCTCACAAAGACAGATATACAGGAATATCTGTAGAAGTGAGGACATTTTGCTGGTCCTCACTTGGAACCATGCTTTTTTCTTCACAAATTCAGCCTTTTTTAGAAACAACTAGATGAGTAAGGATTGCCTTTAGTTTACTGAGGTTAAGTTTAGGGTTGGATTTAGGTGTTGGTGTAGTTTTACTGAAGTACAGTATTACAGACGTCAATGGAATGTACTCACAAATGTAGCAATACCAACCTGTGTGTATGTTTGTGTGATTTAGTAAGAATCTGAATCTTGTTTCAGACCTGACTTTGGAAACTGACACAGTTAATCTTGAAGCAATGTGTTCACAAAACATCTAATGATGCAATCCACAGAGATGTGAAAACGTTCTAAGAGCTGTGGTCAGAAATCATTGGCATGAAGCCTGGAAGTGGCCCTGTGAATCTGTTATCACTGACCTTACAGTTACCTTACAAACTGATTACTTGATTACAGAGTACTTTTAGGTGTCTGTATGTCTGAGGACAGGACAGGACCCCGCTTCATGATTTTAGTGCACACTTGGCAGGGCTCATGTTCAACAGTCATTTTCATCATCAGGTTGAAACCATTCCCGTAATCCGGCCCACTCATGTATTTACACTGCAGTCTGTAAGTGTTTGTGTAGCAATACACTTTTTGATTGTTTTGGCACACTGGACCTGATGGAACAGTGATGATGAGGTTAAAGTGCTGAATGTTAAGGGCATTAACATACACTGGGTGAACAATATTACCACATTCATTTTTTTACAATCAGGTGCAAAGGTTTGCACACCCCTTGACAAATTATATGTAAATAAACATACATCCTATTCAGAAACACACCTGCCACATAACAGTGGGAGTGCGAGAAGGTCCTGGGTCTAAAATCCTTGTCTAGGTCCTTTCTATGTGGAGCTTGTATGTTCTCCCTGACCAGGAGCTCCGGTGTCCTCCCACAGTCCAAAGACATGTATGTCAAATGGACTAAAGATGCAACAGTGTCCCTAGATGGATACAATTTTGTGTTTTCTTTGCAATGGACTGGTGACTTGTGCAGGGTGTTTCTCTGCCTTTCACCCAATGCATCATTTACATCTGGAGTTTGTTCATGTTCTATCTCAACATGAAGACCAAAGTCTGCTGGCCAGCACAAGAGTGAAAGTCTCTGGCCAACACGAGAGTGAAATATTTCTGATCACTGAAGTTCTGAGTCACTGGTAATGTGTGACTCAAGAGTCATTAAAATTCAGCATCACCTTCCTTCACCACAAGGTGAAGTGCAACAAAAGTAGAGGAACTGTCCAGATACTTCCATACTTCTCTTGGGTGCCCCTGCATTCTGGGAACACCCTATGAGACCTGCTATTTTGAAGATACTTTGACTCAGTTGCCAAGGCCTTTGTCAAACTCACTCAGATCCTTACACTCACCCATGTTTTAGAGCCTTTACTTTCTGTGAAAGTGTTTAAACCTAAAAAACTATACTTTAAAAAGGTTCAACAGGGCAATATAAGTGGTTATACCCAAAGGAACCCTTTTCCGTTTATTTACCCTGTCATTCATAATTTTTTTTTTTTTATTGAGTATTTTATCAAAATAAAAAAATATTAATTTTGATTGTTTTAAAATTTAAAAAATTTAAAACCCTTATGATGTGCATTATTGTGACAATAACTGTGAAAAGTTATTGTTGTGACATTGTATTGTGTCAAAAGAAAATTATTTTTGTTTTGCCTCATTTTTGTCCTTTCATGACATCAAAACAAATGATGATAAGAAATGCAAACATAGCATGAATAAGAATTGAATGTAAGTATAAATCATCCCATAACTGTAATTAATTACACAGCAATATACAATTTAATGAATGAAGGTTAAAAAACTCAATAGGGAGTGAACTATGGGTAATTATATGTGATCCCCTCTAGAGGGCAGTCATCACCTTTTGTCAGTAAAGATGTCTTCAGTCACACAGGTCAATGACCACTGCTGTACTGAGTAGGAGTGGCTGGCCTTGTGCTACAGACCAAATCATAAAGATATTTTAGCACCCATCTGAATCAGCCAGGTCAGACACCATCTCATCTCAACTATACCACAGTTTGTATACAGTCTGTATGTGTGTGTTCTTGTAGTTGATATGGAATACTGGTCGGGTGTGAGGATCTGAGTGACTTAATGGCTTGATGACTAGACTTCAACAAAGCAGGTCTTGTGGGGTTGATCCTGGTATGCAGTGCTTAGTACCTACCAAAAGTGATCCCAAAAAGTATAACCAATGAACCGGGTCATGTGGTCATGATAGAGTCATGTGCACCTAAAGCTCACTGACATCCTTGGGGAGTAAAGGCTAGCCTGTCTGGTCTGATCCCACAGAAGAGCTACTGTCGTACAAATTCCTGAAAGAATTAATGCTAGTTATGATAGAAAGATGTTAAAACACATAGGGCATCACAGGTGCATCTGGAGCTGCTTAGACACAGACTAGTCAGAGTGCCGTTGCTGACCCCTGTCCACCTACAAAAGCACCTCATTTCCCTGGGGGGTGGAGGTAGTGTACTGCTCAGAGCAATATTCTCCTGGGAAGCATTGGGTCCTGGCATTCATGTGGATGTTACTTTATCATGTAAAACCAACATAAACATTGTTACAGACCAAGTACACCCCTTCATAGCAACAGATTTACCACACTGCAAACATTGTGCAGGAACAGTTTGAGAAACATGACAAAAAGTTCAAGGTGCTGACCAGGCCTCCAGATTCTCCAGATCTCAGCCTGTGTCCCAGTCTGATGCATAGAGGCTGCTCACTTTATTAAAGGACTTGCTGTTAACATCTTGGTGCCATATACCACAGCATCACCAGGTCTTGTGGAGCTCAGGTATCAATAAGCCTGTAGCACTGCAGCCACTTCACTTTATCTGTCAGTGTTTAACCTGTGGTCTTGCACAGTACTGTATGTACCCTATACTGTACAACTGCACTGCCACATTGTACATCTGTGTATACTATACATCTGTATGCAGTAACACATCACAAACACTTTACATCTGTGTATGTTTACATTTTACATTTACGGCATTTGGCAGACGCTCTTGTCCAGAGCGACTTACATGGTGCTTTTTGGTCAACAAAGAAAGACTTCCTATACCAGTAAACTCAGACTCGGTTTAAGAGCTGCTAGTCAATCTAGATTATACCTG